>PVHY01004130.1:0-98199 GCA_004024945.1 Uropsilus gracilis
AACATCAACTTAACCAAACAACAATTTGCAGAAAAATGGGAGGAGTGACTGAAGGGGGGATACAGAGGGGGGATATGGAGGGAGGAGGAAGGGGGATACAGAGGGGGGATATGGAGGGAGGAGGAGGAATCAATTAATGCACAATTGTGACAAATCAATAAAATGAATTAAAAAAAATTAAAAAAAAATAAAATTTCTAAAGGAAGCCAACCTAACTTTTGAAATCTGTACTTCTAACCTACAGAACTATAAAAAGTTTTTGTTTTGTTTTTTGTTTTTGTTTTAAGCTACTTAGTTTGCAGTATTTGGAAACTGATATATAGGGCTAATATTGGTATTGTCCACACTAGGAAATGGTTGTCCATGTCAAAGGTGGTTTGGGTGACAATGGCAACATAATTAGCCATGTTATGGAATAGAGTCAGTGAAGTATTATGACTAGGTGAAAGTATGATAACCTAAAGAATGCTGAAGCACAGTAACCTAGAAATAGAGCCTTGGGTGTCTAGATAAACAACCCATGAATTACTGACTCAGTTTACTGGTATGCAATCCAGTTTCTCCTTAAATCTTCCTCATTTTGTTTTTGCCATGTCAGACCATGGACTACGACCAGGGATAGCCCAACCTGGAACATCAGTATGTGTAATGCATGTATAAATTCTTAACTCCCTGTTAGGGGTACTCAGCCTTTGGATATGAATTTGCTAATTCAGTACTGGTACTAATAAACCTGTATCTTGCCAGGACTGGTATCCTCATTCCCTGGTTTTCAGGCCCAGGAACGATTCTTAGTCCCTGATTTCCAGCCTCCATAGTTGGAGCAATGGCTGCGTACAGTTCTCCTTTCCTCATTGCCATGGCCAGGAATAGTTCCCATTCCCTGATTGCCATGACTGGGTATAGTTCTCATTCCCTGATTGCTCGCTTTCATCAGCATCTGCAGGAAGATGAGAGTTTGATTTAAATATTGGGATGCAGGTAAGTTTTATATAAGCAGCCCTACAGAAGAAAGGTCAACACTTTAGCCACTATCATGCATTGCTATATTTTTCGTTTTGGCTTAGTATAACTCTTATACATCAAAAGATTTTCACCCCAAAACTCAAATGCTTGTTACAAATCTGAGGTACCTTCTGGTTGGAAACAACAAGAATGGATTTAATCCTGCCCCAGAGAATTGCAACAGAAAGAAAACTGAAATTCTAAATGTATCATGTCATCCACTAAGAGGTCAGGATAATGGCTATCATGGTCTCAGCCAAGAGCCAGAGCCTCCCCATTTGTCTCACCCATGTGTATCTTCTACCAATGCCCTTCTCGTCCTGTGTCTCCTCCAGATGCACCTACCTTCATGCTGTGGTGAAATTGGGGACCTGTGACCCCAGCATGGTAATGTTGTATTAAGATAGCAGTCATTGTGTCCTGGTGGGCAGAGACTTGGAGAAGGGAAGCCAAGCCTTCTCCTAAAAGGAACAGAGAGAGATGATTTAAGGAGGAGTGGGGCTGGTGAGAAAACTGGAGAAGAGAGGGAGCAGAGTAGCATCAGGGATGCTAGAGGCCTTGGAGCTGCCATTGCTATGTGCAGTAGCAGGACAGGGAAGGAAGCCATGCTGTGGGCTTCCATCCCCAGCCTGAGCCAGTGAGGAGGCCAGGAAAGCATATTGATGAAACTTGTGTAGGCTGACTTGGAAACGGAAACATGGTACTTGAAAACATGTTTTAACTTTGAAACTGTAAAGCTTGGGAATTGACTGGAGACCTGAAGAGAATTTGAAGTGTTGCTGCTTTCATCACGATGTCTGAAGTGGCTGTTGCTACAGTTACAAGTGAGTTTTGGTGGCTCAGGTTGAAAGAAGGCTGGAGCTGTATCTTTGGAAGGAGGATTGATGATGCCACCTTGGTTTCTTCATTGGATTTGAATCTCCCACTTTCGGAGGAGGATTGTCAATGCCATCTCAGTTTTTTCATTTGGTAAAGGTGGGACCACTACCATTTTGTGGACTCACGTGGCTGAAGGACCCATGTGCAGGACTAGTGACTAGACTATGTGGTAAGATTGCCAAAGGGGTCCCTTGTTCCCGCAGTGATTCTTGTCTACTTTGCTTTTTTAGTGAATAAATCAGTTTTGCCTCTTCCTAAGGTTGGTGTGATCTTGCTACTGCTCACACAGGCTGGAATGAAACTGATGAGTGGCTGAATTTAAAGGGCCAGCTGCTCCCATTTGAAAGTTTGGTTTAATTAAGTCCTTCACTTGTTTTGTTATCTAATTTCACTTCTTCATTTCATCTCAATATATGCATCCACCTCACTCCTTCCCAGCTGCCTCTATTCAGCATGGCATACTAGGAAGTGTAGTACAAAGCATCTCTATATAAGTAGGTACAGGAAAAATAGTGCTTGTGCCCATGGTCACTGCAATGTCCCTCACCCTTTCACAAAGCTGTATTTTATAACAGGTCTTCTCATTTTGTTATTTATTCAATATAATAGTTGATACTGAATTTCTAATTTATTCTAAAATATTTGTCAATATAACTCTTAGGCATTATAAGGAAGGATAAGAGGGTTGAGACTAGGTATCTATTCCCACAATTTGATTCTATTGTTTAGTTAAGATATCCACTTCAATAAACCTAGCAAAAAATGTGAAAGAACTATACAAAGAAAATTTTAGAACGCTGCTGAAAGAGATAAAAGAAGATATAAGGAAATGGAAAGATATTCCCTGTTCATGGATTGGAAGAATTAATATCATCAAAATGGCCATCCTACCAAAGGTAATCTACAGACTCAATGCAATCTCAATAAAAATCCCAATGACATTTTTTAAAGAGATAGAACAAAAATACTGAAATTCATATGGAATAACAAAAGACCTTGAATATCAAAAAGCCTCCTGACCAGAAAAAAAAGAGAATGTAGTCATTACAATTCCAAACTTCAAACTACACTACAAATCCATAATAATTAAAACAGCTTGCTACTGGTACAAAAACAGACCAAAGGAACAGAATTGAGTGCCCCCAAATAAAACCACACACATATAGTCAACTAATCTTTGACAAAGGAGGGAAAAACTTACCTTGGAACAAAGATAGCCTCTTCAATAAATGGTGCTGGGAAAATTGGACTAAGACATGCAAAAAAAATGGACCAAGACAACTCCCTCACACCATGTACAAAAATCAACTCAAAATGGATAAAAGACTTAGAGGTAAGACCTGAAACCATAACACACATAGAGGAAAACTTGGGCAAAACCCTCCAGGAATTACAATTCAGAATCCCTTTCTGGAAACATCTATAGATGGCAAAAATTAAAGGAAAACATAAGTATATGGGACTAAACTAAAAGGTTTCTGTACAGCAAGAGACAACAGAAAAAAACTAAAAGAACTCCAACCAAATGGGAAAAACATTTTGCCTTCCATAAGAGTGACAATGGTTTAATAATGAAGATCCACAAGGAACTCACACAACTAAACAAAAGCAGAACAAAAAGTCCAATCAAAAAGTGGGGAGAAGAACTAAAAAGACACTTCTCCAAAGAGGAAATACAAATAGCCAACAGGCACATGAAAAATTGTTTAACATCACTAGCAATAAAGGAATGCAAATCAAAACCATAATGAGATACCACCTTACACCAGTAAGAATAGCCCATATCCAAAGAACGGGCAACAACAAGTGCTAGCGAGGATATGGAGAGAAAGGAACACTTTTACACTGCTAGTGGGAATGTAAATTGGTTCAACCACTATGGGAAGCTGTGTGGAGAACCCGCAAATTAATGAAAATGGAACTACCATTTGGTATAGCAATTGCTCTCTTGGGAATCTACCCAAAAGAGACCTCAATGTGGGTACAAAGGGACACCTGTGCTCGGATGTTTACTGCAGCACTATTTCTAATTGCAAGGACATGGAAGCAACCTAAATACCCCAAAACAGATGACTGGATGAAAAAAAAATATGGTATATATTCACGATGGAATATTACTCATCAATTAAAAATGACAAATTTGATGCTCTTATGACAGCATGGATGTACTTAGAAGAAATCATGTTAGCAGAAACAAGTCAAAAAAAAATATAGAAACCAAATGGTTTCACTAATATATGGGATATAGTGAAAAAATAAACAAAAGCCTTGAGGAAAAGTCAAAACAAGCTAAGCACCAAACTAAAGCACACAACTTTGGGCAGGAGGGAAAAGGGGGAAATGGAGGATGGGTGGGGAGGTAAATCCCCAGGATTATAATGAGGTGAAATTTATATGTAATTAATTTTTAAAAAAGAATCATGTAATTAACAACTTCTTAAACATTAATCAATTTATCTTTCTAAAAATAAATAAATACGTTCTTGAGCCAAATTGTATATATAGCCTGACGAAATGATGTGGTTTACTTAAGATCATAGAAGCAATGAAAGAGATTACATCAGAAAAACCTCCCTACTCGTTTTTTCAACACAGGTAGTTTAGAAACGGGGTGGAGGGTGGAATCAACTTTCAACTCTGCTGCTTGCAAAGAGTTATTTTCTATATGACCTGGGATATATTAATGAAGATGAATGTCTCACACCAGATGAACAATTTTGCATCATCAAATTATGTCTATTAAACTACATTTCATGCTTCCTAATTGTTGAATTAGAGAGGTCTGTTAGAATAGCAATATCACACTCAAACTGGTTGTGATTTGTGCTTCAATGCCCGTTTTATTAGAATGATAAGTCATGAGGCTGAACTAATCCCTCACTAATTATTACCTAAAACTCTTTTTGAGATAGGCAGGCAAAGTGTGCTATGCATAATCTCCATGTGGTTTGTGGAACATGTATCCTGGGTAGCACCCTGCAGGGTGCTGAATAAATTCAGCATTTGCTGTGTATTTATTCAATCATGCCTATGCTTAGGTGTGACCTTTCCTCCTTAACTACTTGTAATTATTAGGGATTTAGTGGAGAAATTGCAAAGCAATAAGTTCCCAGAAAAGAGGGTTTATGAACATGAGTATATTGTTTCTTCCTTTTCTGAAGTCCTGAGGGTAGGGTATAATGAAGTATGATGACCAGGTGAAAGAAAGATAACTTAAAGTAAGCCAAAGCACAGTAACCTAAGAAATACAGCCTCCAGGGTGTAGATAAACAACCCATGTCTTACGGTCTCAGTTTACTGGTATGCAGCCCAGTTTCTCTTTGAATCTTCCTCATTCTATCTTTGTCACATCAGACAATGTATTACCATGAATGATAGCCCACCTGGAACATCAGTACATGTAAAGTGTATATAAATCCTTAACTCTGTGTTAACTCAGCCTTTGGATATGAGTCCAGTGAGTTAGTACCAGTACTAATAAACCTGTTTCTTGCCAGTCCTTGTTTCCTGACTGCCTGCTTTTAATAGCAGGGAAACAGGTAGAGAACACGAAAAAAATAATGAAACACAGATAGAAAGTAACTAGAGAGTTAGAAAGGAATAATCAAAGCTACTGATGAAAAAGAAATTTGGGTAAGAGGTGGTAGCATTTATTCACCTCCATGTAAAGAAGATCGTGATATGCAAGGGCTGGAGGTTGGTCCCAAGGAGTTCCAGGAGGTGGAGTCCCAGGAAGTACAAACACTAGGCTTGGGATCTTACTTAGAAAACCCCCGGCTGTCCTGAGTTAGCAGGTGAGGACTGGTACCAGTTAGTGAGCCCTCCTCCTTTCTCTTAAGCTATTCACAAGCTGAGAAGTTCTACAGTGGTATTTATTAAGATTTTCTAGTAGAAAATAATGTGGTGAGTAGGACACAGAAGAGTCCCTTTCATCTGCAGTTTTTAGCTATTTCCTGCTGAGCAGAAGTGCTTCAGGTTACATGGTCTGGGAGGGAGAGAAAACACAGAAGAATGAAGCTCTTCTCCTGCCTCTGCTACAAGCAGCTCACTCTTATCAGTGGACTTTGTATCAGTCTACTGCACAGAAAATAAATTAGGAATTAGATCAGATGTACTTAATAGATATTTACACCATACTGTACCACCCCACCCCCCACCCCCCAAAAAGCTGAATACACATTAATCTCAAGTACACGTGAATTGTTTTTAAGGATAGATCAGATTTTGGATCACAAAACAAACATAAATCTGTTCATAAAGCTTGAAATCATATCTTCTCTGATCACAATGGTGATCAAACTGGAAATTAACCCCAAAAAGAAAATAGAAAAATCTTCTAGTATGTGATAATTGAACAACACACTATTGCAGGACTATTGGGTTAATTGGGAAATCAAAGTAAAATTTTAAAAATAAAAATGAAGATATGGACTACCAAGCTTATGGGCTGCAGCAAAAAATTATAGCAAAAGGGAAATATGTAGCAATACAGGCTCTCATTAAGAAACCAGAAACTACTCAAACTTACACTGCAAAAAAGAAGAAAAAAGGATAAATGAAGTAAAAAACCAGCAGAAAAAAGGAAATAACAAAAATTAGGGTACAAAGAAACAAAATAGAAATAAAAAACATGGTGCAAAAGATCAAAGAAACCAAAAGTTGGTTCTTTAGAAAAGGTAGGCAAGCCTAAGCTCACTAGGGAGAAAATCTCTGATAAGTAGAATTAGAAAGGTATTGAAGCAACAGACATCTCAAAAATACAGAGGTCCACAAGAGACTATAATGAACATTTTATTGCAATAAATTGGACAAATTAGAGGAAATGGACAAAATCTTAGATGCATGTAACCTTCAGAGACCTAATAAGGAAGAAATAGAAAACCTGAACAAACCAATTACAAGCAAGGAAATTGAAAGAATAATTAAAAGTCTCCCAGAAACAAACACCCAGACCAGATCACTTCACTCATAAGCTTTACCAAATCTCCAAAAACAAATTAAGACCTATATTCTAAAACTATTTTTTTAACTGAGAAAGAAGGAATAGTGCCAAATACCAAATACTTTTTATGAGAGCAGCATAACTTTCACACCAAAAACAGACAATGTAGTAACAGAGAAAATAAATAAATATACCTGATGAACCAAATTGAACAAATCCTCAATAAAATCTTAGCAAACTGAATTCAACAATATATTAAATGATGGCACATGATGACACAGTGAGATTTATTCCAGGAATATAAGGATATATAAAAATCAATTAATGTCATTGATCATATCAAACAAAAGGAAATATAAAAAATCATGTGATCTTATCAAAAGATGCAGGGAAAGTGCTTGATAACATTCAACTTTCATTTCTGATGAAAATCATCAGAAAGGGGAATATATGTTTGCACAACATACATACAATAAGCAGCTAGTATTAAAGATCTACAAAGAATTCATGCAAGGCAACAAAAAGAAACAAGTAGACCGATCAAAAACTGGAGAGAATAGCTAAAGAGGCCATGTGAAAGGAACTGACGGGAACTATGCTAAGCAAACTAAGTCAAAGGAGATTTCATTTTTGTGTGAAATATAAAGAAACACTACCAAGAACAGACAAAACTAAATTATAACAAACCTTAGAAATTTGCAGAACTGATGCTACTAGTGAGTAGGGAAAACTGAGCAAGAGAGGGTTCAATAACCTATGGTGGAGAGATATGGGTATTTTGTTGGTAGGCATGAATCAGATCTGAAGAAGTATGAACTCATATTCCTAAATCATATACAATGTTATAAACAACACCTTCCCAATTGAAAAAAAAAAAAAAAGTAAAAAAAATTAAGCTACTGCTCAGAAGTGTTGCATATATAGCATATAAAAATGTTTCCATCTTAGGGACTGATGTTGTCCTCTTGGAATTCATGCATTGAAACACTAACCCCTGATTCTATGAAATGTGACAGTATTATGAGGTTGGGTCATTGCAAGGTAACTAAGATAAGATGAGTTATGAGGGTGAGATGTCATGGTGGGATTCATATTCTTAGAAGAAGAAACACCAAATTGTCACCCACCTTTCCTCCCTTTCTCCTTCTTTCTCGTTCCTCCCCCCACCCTTTTCTCTTTCTTTCTCTCCCCTTACCCCTGAACATGTGAGTTAATAGTAAAAATGCTGCTGTCAACAAGCCAGGAGTACACTCTTACCAGAGACTGATCATCCAGTCACCTTAATTTTGGACTTAGAGAGTCCAGAATTGTGAGAAAATATATTTCTGTTTAAGTCACCAAGTCTACAGCATTTTATTATGGCAATCTGAGCAGACTGGTGTAGCATGCAAACTAGAAAACTAAAGGTGATTCCAGAAAACAACATGGGCAGGCATATTTTTTGGTTGTTGTTTTGGTGGGGTTATAAATCAGTTTAGAGTTGAATGTATGGTTAGTTTTCTACTAGAAAAACCTATTTTGAGATTTTTAAAAAAGCAATTAGATATTTTCCAGTTAAGAATCCTTCCTTTATTCTGATTAATTAAACACACACATATTCCCAATCGTATTCTTCCTACTCTGGAACACATTAGGAAAAGCAATGGATTTAAAAGAGCAGGAGGACACAAGAGATTTGAATGTAAGCCCCAATTCTACCACCACATAAATAACATCTCTGTGCCTTAGTTCCTCAGTGCTTAAGAGAGGATAGTAATATCATGTTGGCTAAACCTAGATCATAGGGTGATTGCTGTATGATAAATAGACCATACACACAAAAGAAAAACAGACACAAAGTCCATAAAGATGAAAAGAATGAATGTGAGAAAAACAGTAAATACTTCAAAAAATTTGGAAATCTAAGCTAGAACTATTTTGGGAGCACGAAAGTCACTTAGAACTTCAAAAGTATCATATTTCTCTATGGTTTAGCATCATCAGAGAAGTAAGAGATGTTACTAAGTCAATTCAGTCCTACCATTTGATAATAGTCATTTTTAATAAACTCAATCTTTACTCTCATCTGTGTGACAAATATACCTATATGTAAGTGAAGTCTTGTTTCAACCAAAATTCTAGGGGAAAAAAGTCTAGAGCTGGAAACTGAATTCATTTCAGTGGGCTAATGAATTCATGTGTCCTGTTCACAAGTATCAGTATAACTATTATGTGTGAAATATTATTCTAAATGCTTGGGGGGCATCAAACAGCATAAAGTCCAATCTGTGTCTCAGAGAAATAACTCTTGGGATAAGAGAATGACAGTAAGAGCTGCTAAGTAGAGTAGGGAAGTAATATAAGAGATGTCACAGGCAGATTTGTGACATGTGCTGACAATATGTCAAGATTTCAGAGAAGTAAGAGATGAGTGGAAGTTGAACTACTTATTGAATTTTCCATTAAAGAGACTTGAGTGGAGTCTTTATGATTGACTGGGATTTGGATAGGAGAAAAAGAAGAGATGGTTTTCTAAGTGGAAGAAATGGGGGTTCAGAAAGTCATGTGAAAATCAACTTACTGGGTCTTCCCAGGCAAAGTCCTTTTGAATGGTGTAGTATAATTGAGCTTGAACCAGAAATGTGAGTGCACTGATCACAAAGCTCATTCTTTCCTTTTTTCCAGAATAAAATCCATTCCTTACTTTTTTAAATTTTAAACTATACAGTTTATTTCAGGCTTAAAATGTATATATATATAAAAGAAAATTAGGATACAGCAAGATATCAGTATGCAAATTAGGATACAAGAAGATATCAATATGACAAATATTACAAGTTTTAAAACTTTAGGACAACTTGAAATTTGGATACAATAATAGAAGTAGCAAATGGGGTTGTTCTCCAATATCCTAGTTAGGAGATTTTTTAAAAATAATTAAAAAAAAATTTTGTGGGAAGAAAGCAAGTTACATAGATAGGTATACATATTACAATACCATAATTATGAAATTATAACCATATAAAATAATATATTATTTACTGATGTGATGTGTGATTTAAAAGTTTCAAATACTACTGGAATGGCAAACATCAAATCCAGTGTACTGATTATTATTTCTGGGAATGTATAATGGGGAATAGAATAGAAGATATCCACAGAGAATGTCAACTATCTCTGTGATGGTTGTTCTTTTTTTTTTTAATTTAATCTAATTTTTTTAATTTGCATATATATGTGTATTCATACTTATATTACAGTATTGCATTATTGTGTACCCCAGGGCTTTCCCACTTTACTAACACCTGTTAACCATCCTGATCTTTTGCGCCCTTTGCCTCCTCTGCCTTCTTCCCCCTTCTCCTCTCTCGCTCCATTGTTCAGCCCCATTGGTTGTTTTTATTTTTCTTATTCATTTGTTTGTTTTTCCCTATAGCCATTATATAAGTGAGACCATCCTGTATTTCTCTTTTTTTTGGCTTATTTCTGCTAATATGAGTCTTTCTAGTTCTATCCATGTTGCTGCGAATGACATGTGCTTGTCCTCCTTGATTGATGCATAGTATTCTATCATGTATATGTACCATATTTTTTTTAGCCAGTCATCTGTTTTGGGGCATTTGGTTTGTTTCCAAATCTTGGCAATTGTAAACAAAGCTGCAATAAACATGCACGTACAGTTGTCCTTTTGAATTAATGTTTTCCATTCCTTATTTTTTCATTATTTTTTCTTACATCATTGTAGTCTCCATAGTTTTCCTGCCACCATATTAGCTGTGAATCATCACTATATTACCTTGCATTCTTCTCTCCCCTGTTTTGTACTCCCTTCCCCCCTCTCCTTTGCTTTAGGTTTCAGATCTATTATTAGCTTACTAGTTTAAGTTTGCACCTTTTCTTGACCTTTTGTGTGGTTCATCTATAATTCACATATGAATGAGACTATCTGATATTTATCTTTTTCCCTCTGACTAATTCTGATGAGCAGGATCCCTTCCAGCACCATCCATACTGCCACAAATGGATGGGTAATATTCTGAGTAATATTCTATTGTGTACATATACCACAGCTTTTTGATTCATTTGTCATTTGGGGGCAAATGAGTTGTTTCCATATCTTCAAGATTATAAATCGTGCTGTAATAAACATAGAAGTGCAAATTTTCTTTTGAATTAGTATTTTTGTGATCCCCAGAGCAGAATTGCTTGAGCATATGGTTGATCCGTTTTTAGTGTTCTGGGAAACTCCACATGGCTTCCCCTAGTGGCTGGACCAGTTTATATTCCCACCAGCAATTTTTCTTGGTCACAGGGGCTTCAAAGTGAATGAACCCTTGAAATTGTAATTTAAAACAGTATGTTCACAATGAGCTCCATGCACCTTTGCTGCCTTCTGAGATATATCAATAGGCCTTGTCCTAAAAATAAAGATGTGGCAAAAAAAGTTTAGGAAACACTACCTACAAGTTATCCAATGGAGAATTTCAATGCACATGATGGTTCGGACTGATTTTGTACACCCAGTCCCATCTCTGCTCCTGTCTTTCAAGATTTAAAGATCCTTTGACAGCAGGGCACAATGCAGAGGCGTTTGGTTACGCCAAACGAAAGTCAGGACTCTTCATTACAACTCTAAAGCGAACGTGCTGTCATACAGGGCCATTCAGGTGTGGCATTGGGGCACAGAATATAAGAAAACAAGAGATGAAGGGGCAGTTTAAGTACAGGAGACAGGATGGGATTAGCTAAATTCCATAGTTTCCTGTGAACTGGCTAATTTGAATGACTGAGTGGACTTTGACTTCTGGTGCCCCGCTCCAGGCAGTTTGGTGGGTACATAGTGGCCAGAAACTTGAGGGACCCTTAAGAAAATGGTTGTGTGAACTTAGTTAACTACTCAATGAAAGCTTCCTACCAGGTCCTCAAAATTGGATTGAGTCAGATTTATGAAAATAAAAATATATGCCTGGTGAGTCTTGACAGCAGCCCAATCCATTAAGTTTCGGAACATCTCACAAGTATTCTGAACTCTCAGGAAGACACTCCTCCTGTCTAAATCTTGCAACATTGGTCTCTTCAGGCAGTGCAGGGAAACTGACCTGAATAAAAACCTCTTCTGCACTGTTTAAGAGCAAAGCACTCCCTTGAGGGCAGTCACAGAAAACAGCCTGCAGGCAAGGCTGTTTGTGGGGCTGACAACTTAAAACCCAGAACTAGGGCTTCCTTTGCCAACTGCTTGACAAAATCCAGTTTGCTTTCTCAATGCAGCTGGCAGTGGGTGTGTGTGGAGAGTAATGGCCTTTTCTTTTGTTATCCTGCTGCTTTTATTACCCAAATGTTCATGAGGGAAGTAACCAAAAACTGCTGCCAAAGCAGAGAGCTATGACTGTGACTTTGCAGATGAACTAGAATTGGTCCTCAAGTTCTGATTTTAGCCTAAGCTTCGTTCCGCTCAAAGAAAACCCAAGAGTGATCAAGGAAAAAGAAGGAAAGGGCTAGAAACCATTGACATTTTTCTCTTCTCTAAGAATGATAGAAACAAAGGCAAAGGAGTCTCTAGTAAAATAAAAACCTGATATTTTAGTAAGCACTCTATTCCCTTTATTTTACAGATGTGAAACTCAAACTCCCATAAGAACTTCAAATTGTGGAAGTGGAACAGTTGGGAAGGACAGTTGGAAAACAGCAACCATTACTTTGCAAGAGATTGTGCTTGTCAATTCTACTGGAAGTTCAGAAGATGGATTTTATGCAGAGATTTCAGTCTCTTAGAATTTCATTATCATTAATGTCAAAGTACAATATTCAAAGCTAATGTGACTTCTTGGTTCCCTCACTGTCACAGCTTCTGTTGATTTCCCCTTTATTTCACATCAATGTCTGCCTCATCTCCTTCATCCATCACCTTTTACTCTTATGAGTGGTCCTCGCTGACATTGTGACTCCTTTCTTTTCATTTATTAACATTATTATTATTACTGAGCTTATGTTGCTTTATAACAATGTTTGTGATTTAGAGACATAGGTTCACACCCTTTCAAATATAGATTACCCACCACATCTACTGTCAAAGCACCACCAACCTTCATCATAACCTACTAGGTCTTTCAACCCTTTGCTCCCACCTCTTCAACCTGCCCTCTGGGATCCCCAGTGCTACAGCCAAATTTTAAGTCTTTCTTTTGGTTTAGTTCTATTCCTTTGCTTTGTTTGACATATCACATGTAAATGAAATCATCTAGCATTTGTCTCTCTCCTTCTGACTTAATTTGCATAGCATGATTCCTGCCTGTTCTACCCATGTTGTCACAATAATAAGTGTTCATCTGTGTTATAGTGTAAAAGTGCCCATTTTGTATGTGGAGCGCATCTTTTTAATTCACTCATCTTTTGTTGAGTATTAATTTGTTCCCATAATAACTATTGCAAATGGTGCTGCACTAAACATAGGAATTCAGGTTTTGTTTCAAATTGGTGTTTTTTTTTTATTTTTCCTCATTGAATCCTTTTAATAACTGTATGAAAAACCATCTGGTTGTATATGAAAGGATTTCTTTCTGTCTATTCTATTCAGTTTATATTTATATCAGTCACTGTATTTTTGATATCAGTCATCTCCACACTTTTGATTATTTTTACTTTGAAATAAGTTTTGAAAGCTGGAAGTTTTTTTCCCCTTAATATTGTTTTGGCTATTTTGTGGGTCCCAGAAATTTCCTTATTAGGGTGGGTTTTTCCATTTCTGCAAAAAGCATAATTAGGATTTGTTAAAATTACATTGACTCTGTAGTAGTTTTTTTTTTTGAGCAGCATTGAAATTTTTACAGTATTAATTTTTCAACCCATGAACGTAAAACACATTTATATTTAGTTATGCCCTCCCAAATTACTTCCTTAAATTTTGTAGTTTTTAACAAAAGACTTTTGACTATAAAAAACTCTGACCAAAAGAAAAAGAGAGAGAGAAAACAAAGTATTACTATTCTATTCCAGACCTCAAATTATACTACAAAGCCATAGTACTTAAAACAGCATGGTACAGCTACAAAAACAATCAGGCCAATGGAACAGAATTGAGTACCCTGAAATAAAACTGCACATATATAGCCAACTGATCTTTGACAAAGAAGTGAAAAACTTACAATGGAGTAAGGACAGCCACTTCAATAAATGGTGTTGGGAAAAACTGGACCAAGAAATGCAAAGAAAGTGAACCAAGATGACTCCCTCATACCATGTACAAAAACCAATCAAATTGGATAAAAGACAAATAAAAGAATAAAAGAACTTACACAATAAAATATATAGAGAAAAACTTGGGCAAATCCCTCCATGAATTACACTTCAGAAATTCATTTCTGGACACATCTACAGCTTGCCAAAAAATTGAAAGAAAACATAAACAGTTGGAGCTACATCAAACTAAAAACCTTCTGTTTTTATGTTCTTTGAATAGATAACTCAGAGTAGAATTGCTAGATCATATGGAAAACCTATTTTTAATATTTTAAGAAACCTCCATACAGTTTTCTGTTTGTATTTCCTGATAAGTGATAAGTATTTTTTTCATGTACCTGTTAGCCAAATGTGTTCTTTGGAAACAGATCTGCTTAGTTCTTCTGACTATTCTCTCATTGAGTTGTCTACTTTTGGTTGATTTGTATGAGTTCTTTGCATATTTTTGGTGTTAGTCCCTTGTCACATATAAAATGTGCAAATGTTTTCTATCATTCATGGGAATGATAGAATTTCTATCATTTCCATGGGAACCCATGGAAAAGGAGGTGTGTACCTGCTGTGATTGGAGAAAGAATATCACCAATGTGGAAACATCATAAACACAGGCAGTAAATAGAAAGATACTATCAGTGTGGGGATGGGGCTAGACTGATTGATTCTTTGGTGGTAGCAGAATGTATACCTTTGGTATGCTTCCATAACAAGGATGATAGACTAGCAGATTTCAGTAAAGATATATTTTCTTACAATTCTGGAAATTGAAAGTCTAGGTTTTGGTATCAGTAGGGTTCCCTCTTTTACTGACTTGTAGACTTGAGGCAACTCAGCATGGTCTTTCTCCCCCCACCATCTTCATATGGTCTTCTCTCTTACCTTAATCTTAATCTTTCATGAAGACACTGGTCATAAGTATTCACACTAATGACTTCATTTTAGCTTGTCTCTTTCAAGGCTCTGTCTTTAGGCAGCTATATTCTGAGGTGCAAGGGGATTTTAACAGAGGAGTTTTTGTGGAGCACAGCTCAGGTCCCAGCACAGGTTAAGATGGATCAGAAGGTGAAAGTAGAGAGGCCAGTAAGGAGATATGGCAGTTTTGAGCAGGTGCTGACAATAGAAGTGCTTCAAGAACACACAGTGGATTTAGTCTGATATCTTCTCTTTTTACAGAAAGAAAGACAATGGTGACAACAATAGTTATGTAAAGGGTGCAGTAAAAGAAAAGAAAATGCAGCCACAATTGACTTGGCAAATTTCCCTTGACCAATAGAGACATCCCCAAAATCACTGCTTTTCATTGCCTTCCTGGAGCAAGAAGGCTGCTTTTGATTACCAACCCACACAGGACAAACTGTCTCATTACTCCACAGTCTCGGTGTTTGCATCTCACATTCTTTCTTGCCTAAAATCTGAATAACAGCCAGGATATTCCTGTATGACAGTCCTCCATGAACTAATTATTAATGTTCCTAGCACAAAATCAGGGTGGGCATTCATTTCCATTAACCACAACTGGCAATGAATTGAGTTTTGCGCAGGCTGTATAATTTCTTCATTTCTCCATAAGTCTGGGCCTTCTGCTGGCATTTAAAGGAATGTATTTTTGTGGAGTTTGGTGCTATTCAGTAATTTTCCAAGAGGGCACATTGCCCAGGCCAGATGGACAGATATTTTTCTGGCTCTAGCTGGTGAAGTCCTATCTGATAAGATCTTATCTCATCCTTCTTGAATGATGATGCACAGTTCACATGGGTGGGGAAAAATAACTCTGACAGCAGTTTGTTAGAGTGAGTTGGGGAGGGAAGACCACCTTAGGACTGAAAAACTCCCTCGCATTGACAATTAGCTAGAGAGAGCCAAGAAATTCTGCAGTGACATACTCACACAGTGTCACCAAAAGACAGCTTTCTAAGATGTATTGATATTCTGACATGGAAGGCATTGGGGTTAAACGTTAAAAAGTTATCCTACCTGAGAGAGTGACTCAATAACTGCAGTGAGAGTCCCATATTTCTCTCAGAATCCATTTCTTTCTAGAAAGGAAAAGAAGCCCAGTGCACTGAAGTGTGGTGAAGAGAAATTAACTCTAGCTTTCTGAAGAAGGTCACTTAAAATTTTCAGTTATATTCAATGTGGCGTCACTTGTAATGGATTCTTTTCTGCCATGGATGGGACAGAGGTTTGTTGCCTGCTGAGTTCTCAGCAAGGATGTGTGGCTATCAAATGAAGGGGTGAGGTGTTAAAGGGCAGGTGTTCCTCAAATGACAGTCCCTGAATTCAGTGCACAGTATTTTCTGTCTTATTTTCACAATTAACCATCTAAAGGGAACTAAAGCAGGGCAATACTTTTCACAGAAAAGCATTTCACCTTTTTACAGGAAGAGGTAGTGATACCATCAATGAATAAAAACACCTGGGTTTATTCTTTAACCTATCCATTTTGGGGCTTTTTTAAATTCACTGAATATTAATTATTGTTTTACCTGCTTCTCAGACTATCTTATTCCTGCTCTGAATCACAGTCATGTCAAAGGCAAACAATTTCTCTTTTAATTTTCTCTGCTACTATGTCTCCTTATCTTCCCACAGGTTAGGAAATGGTGGTAACACTTTATTCTATCATCTCTTTTTCTGTAAATCCTCATTTCCCCTTTGCCTCTTCAATTTATTGCAGTCAACCAACATAAACTATAGTGTAACATAAAGTATCAAAAGCACTGAAAGTAAAATATCAAGACTCAACCACTTTTCCCTTTCTTACTTCAGTCAAATATCTTGTCTTTTTCTGGCAACACAAAAGTTTCCCAAGAAAAACAAGATATTTAGTAGAAATAGACACTAAATCACACAAAGGTGAGTGATTTATTTTAGAATTGGCTTTAGAAATCAAGGCTAATATTCTTTTTTTTTTTTTTTTTTTTTTTTTTTTTCACAAATTCCACCAAGTTAGAGAAAATAATTTGGACAAGGAATTCTAACCAAGACTGAAATAAGCAAAAACAACTGTTAGTATAAACCATAAAAGAGAGACATGATAAGTTAGACTCATCAAAATTTTAAAGTTCTGATTTTCAAAAGAAACCATTAAGATAATGAAAATTCACAAGCTATATGAAATATAAGCTATGTGTCTGACAAAGAATTTATATCTAAAGTATAAAAAGGAATATCAACTTTTAGTAATTGGGAAACAAAAAATTACGTAAAAAGGATTTGAATTGACACTTCATAAGAGAAGATATACAGAGGGTAAAATAAACGATAGGATGCTTAATTTCATTTGTTTGAAATATGAGTATGAAATCCACTGAATTCAATTACTTATTAGATATCTTTGTTTACACAGTCCCTCATCCAACAAATGGACACAGCCATAGAAAAAGACACCAAAGGACCAATGAACCCAACATAAATCAAAAAAAAAAAAAAAATGAGAGTGGAAGACTGAGAGAACACAAGAGGGTGGGAGTAAAGGAGAGAAGGCATTCCAGTGACCATTTACCTATATTTACTTATGTAAAAGTTTATAAGAATTTAGAGAAAAATTAAAATAAATTATAAATAAATAAATATATTTGTTCTTATTGGTCTTTTCCATTTTTTTTATTTATTCCTGATTTGGATTATATAGGTTGTGTGTTCTTCTGGAACTTATCCTTTTCTTGAAGATTATCTAATTTGTTGCTCTATAGTTTTCAGAGTAGTCTTTTTTATTAAACTTCTTAATTTTCTTAAATTGTTGTTCAATATTATTCAATATTACACTAGAAATCCCCACTAGAGCAATTAGGCAAGACAAATCAAAGGCTGCTAAATAAGAAAGAAGTAAAGCTGTCAATGTAGCAGATATGCTTTTGTATAATAAATACCCCAAAGACTACACTGAAAAGCTGTTGTAATCATAACAGATTTAGTAAAGTTGTAATGTACAAAAATTAGCATATAGAAATCAGTTGAATTTCTATACATCAATAGTAAAACAAGAGAGAAAGAAAGGAAGGAAGGAAGGAAGGAAGGAAGGAAGGAAGGAAGGAAGGAAGGAAGGAAGGAAGGAAGGAAGGAAGGAAGGAAGGAAGGAAGGAAGGGGACGGAGGGAGGCGGGGAGGAATGGGAAGAGAAGGGAAGGGAAGGAAACCCACTGTAGTCTTCTCAGGATTCTGGCATAGCTGAAGACTAACTCTCACACCTTGCTCATTGGAATGCAGACAGCTATAGTCACTCTGGAGAGTGGAGTGGCAGTTTCTTTTATTGATGAACAGACATATACTATCTGACACATCAATTCCACTCGAAATTATCTAAGAAAGAAGTAAGAACATGCAAAAAATTTTGTTTGTCATTGCTTTATTCATAACCCCCATACTGAAGACAATGCAATGGTTATTGGCTAGTGAATAGAGGCTTTAATGATCTTATAATTTTATGAGAGCATATCTTGGAAAAGTCAAGCCTGAAAGAGCAGAGAATAGATCAATGTTAACTGATAGCAAAGGATTTAGGTGGGACAGGTGACTCAGAACATAAAGGAACTTTTAGGGACAATCTAAAATTGTTTTATCATCAGTGCTAATGATTAATAGAAGAATACATCAGTAAACTGAAATGCATATAAACTACACTTTAAAATATAAAGAAGAATTTTGTTCAAATACTCTCTTTTATTTACTCTCCATCATACCCGACAAGCCAATTGTTAAATGTTGCCTAGTGACTCTGAAATCAAGAAATAAATATGGGGGTCCTTATTCATAATGTGGAGGGGGCATGGGAAAGAAATTTTGACTACTTTGTGACAGTAGAAGCTTCGCTGTGATTGCACAGTAGCCCCTCTACAGATGTGGAGAAGGAAGGACATGACAGCTTCCTGTTAAGAACTTACTAGAGATGAGGTTGGAGGAAAAATTCAAAGGTGAGAGGGATGGGTTTTTGATACAATGAACAGCAGGAGGAAGCTGTTCAGAGAGCAGCAAGTGTGGAGGGCAGTGGACCCTCTTCTCCCTCTGCACCTGCAGGTTTCAAACAGGAACTTTTCCAGCTCCTAGAAGAACAAAAGGAAGGTTGGTTTCCTGACCTGCTTCTTTTACAGCATAGACATGTAGAAATAACTAGCAAATTCTGCTCTCCATAAGTTTCCAATTGACAAACATAGAAAACCTTAAAAATATATTGAAAACAAAAAACTATTTTTAGATAAACACTGCTGTTGATAATTTTTGAGGGAAAAATTCTTTGGTGGGTGCCAAACAGAATGGGTGAGTGTGTGATGTGAAACAGCACATTTGCTTAGTGTTTAGTATAACTTTATAATATTGCACCAAAGAGAAAATAAGAATTACATTGATGAAACTCTATAGATAACACCTTAACCAAGTCATCACTATAAGTCTCACCAGGAAAGATAAGTTGACCTCATGTTTCCTCAGTATGATGCATCAAAATTTTTCCTGTATTATTTCTGTATTACTCTGGCCCAAAATATGGTCTTAGTTCAGGCTGCTATAACAAAATACCAGACTGAGCAGCTTAAGCAACCAACATTTATTTCTCAGAGCAGAAAGGGAAAAGAGGAAAGAGACCTGGAGAGAGAAAGTTCTGTGTCTCTTTTTATAGAACACAAAAACACAGATCCCATTTAGGAGTTGCACCCCACAACCTAATTATCTAAAAGGGGAAAAAAAGACCCCCTTCCTAATACCATCATACTGGCAGGTTAGGATTTAAACATATGAATCTTGGATGAGACACATTTAGCCCACAACACGAATAGATTCACCTTAACTATGAGGAAAACAGACAATTGAAGGGTATTTCATAAAATAACTGATCAATACACTTCAAAATTTCACAGAACTTGAAAAAAAAAAAAAAGAAAGAAAACCTGTCATAGTTTGGAGGAGACTAAGGGGACAATAGTAAATAACCATAATATAAGTGCCTGGATTAGATCTTAGACCAGAAAAAATACATTAATATGAAAGTTGGCAAAATTAAAATAAGATCTATTAGTAAGTAATATTGTGCTGATGTTAATATCTTGATTTTAAGCTATTATGTAAAAGAATTATTAAATTTAATGAATCTGCATAACTATAAGAGAGTTTTGTAATTTTGTAAAATAAAACCAGAATATATAAGATACCAACATTAGGGGAAGCTGGGTGAAGGGCATAGGGAAACCCTTTGTACTATATTTGTAACATTTTGGTAAAGCTAGCTATTTTTTCAGTAACTTAAAATAAATAAAATGCCTTCTAAAAAGGATACAACTTTAAGTATCTGTTCACAATACATTATTTCTATTACTGGTTATTTTAGTTTGTGTTCTTCCACAGATTGAACAAAGAACAATTATGAGCTTTTGTAAACTAGAGGTAACAAAATCATCTTGCAGGATAGAAATTTACTTTATCATTTTGTCTTATAAGATTATTTAATAATCTGTTTAAAAGTCATCTAGTATATCTGAAGTTCCCAAGCATCTGAAACCTAAACTCCTTGAGATAAGAGAACTGATAATATGGCACTGAATTCCACAAACTGCTAATATTATGAAATGCTCACAAATCTAAGTTCAGTGCCTTCTGCTGCAGGATAAAAGATCCCTGTGGTTTGCTTGAAAGTCAAAAGTCCTTTTCAATTAAGTTTTTAAACGTAAATCAGGGATCTGGGGCTTTGGGTCAGCATTCCACACAATCACCAACAGACTGATGCTCCTGTCATTACTGGCTTCTTGCACAGGGTCAGGTGTCCAGAAGAAAGATGAGCCAGGCTTTCTCGTGTGTGTCTGCACTCTCCTTCACTGTCTCTCTCTGAGAGTATGGTTTTGTTTTTCATCTGAAAGACTAAAGGACAAGCACCAAGGACACGGGTTCTTGTGAGTAGTTTGTAGATAAAACTCAAGTGGGTTTTAGGAGATGATTACAACTGATGGATATAGAATAGCCCTTTCTAATGCCACCTGCCCATGGAAGCAATTATTGGCACTTATATTTGCCTTTTCTGCCTGTTTTGGTTTGTTAAGGGTAAGTAGCTCCTCAACTCTGCAGTCTTAAGAAGATGGCAAATCCAAGTGTTGACACAATACAGTGGACTTTAAGCATTCCTTCTGTTGCATACTTCCGTATACTCTCCCAGTATTATGCTAGTACATAAATTGTGCTTGATGTTGGTCAATGAATTCTTTCAGTCTCAGACTTTGAAACTTGAGTGGAGTGCATGGAGGGGAAAAAAAGTCTTCCTTAGTTCACATCATACAGGGTTGTTGCCCCTTGAGCTGTGGAGAGAGCCCTGCTGAGGAGGTGCTCCAAGCATTCTGGTTTCATGTCCTTCAAACCCAGGTCATGATTTTTTAATTAATTATGTATTTTTCTTATATTGTTGTAGATCTTATAGTTTTCCTGCCTATGACAAAGAAGTAAATATATGCACTGGCGAGCAAAGACTATGCACTAGAAAAAGGATTATCCAATATATGGTGCTGGGAAAACTGGACTGTTACATGCAAAAGAATGAAACTAGTCTAGGATCTCACACTATATGCAAAACCAACTCAAAATTGTTGAGTATAAGACCAGAAATCATAAAATATATAGAATAAATCCAGTTAATCTTTTTTCATCCTGGAAGCTAGATTACATCCCTCTAGTCAATTCCCTATATTTTTTAAAAATGGTGACAAAAAACCAAAAGCCCAATGACAGATGTTTACACATTCGTGGTTGCTTCATATGTCATACTGTTACTCAGAAATAAAATTAGTTCCTATAATACAAGTAAATTACAAAGTAGTAGTAAGGACACTTTTGGAAATTATAGGTGTAACCAACAGCTGGATTCTGGTGATGCTTATACAGGTGTACACATATATCAAAACTTACTAACTTATTCATTTTACTTGTGTAGAGCAACCTGCAAACTTTTCCTGATTGTTCCGCAATCTGCAAACTTTCCCTGAAAAGGCCAGAGAGTAAATATTTCTAAGTTTGCAGGTTTTGTGGTCTCTGTTAAAATATTCTCCTGATGTAATGTGGAATGAAGAGTTAATGGCAGTGACTGTGTCCCAATGAAAGTTTACTTACAAAAACAGGACACAGATCAGATTTTGTGCATGAGCTATAGTTTGTTGACTTGTTAATCCACTTAGGCAAATTACTACATAGATTCTAAAAGGTGAATGCTAACTAGGCAATTAGAAATAGCTCATAAAAATGAGAAATTACATAATTTATTATTTTGATCTTTTACTTGTAGAAATATAAATTAAATAGTACCTGATTGAATGCCAAAATATGTCATAGCTGTCAATGTCAGTGAGAAATGCATCTTTATGATAGAAAAATCCACAAATCACTATCTAAACATTTATTACAAATAGTGGAACAATCTTTCTTGAAATGCTTTCTGATATTATGCAAAATGAATTAGGCAGCATTGTAATAAAACAAAATCTATAGGTCTCATCACTAGTCTGGAGGGCATACAATGGAAAGAGAAACAGTTTAAACACCTTGAAGTAACAATTCAGGAACACACTACTGACCTGATCTTTAAAGAAGTAAATATTATGGGGCAAAATATGTATATGAAAGATTACCCTAAATTGTAAACAACAAATTCTGTGCATAAAAAAATTTCAACTTCTGTCCTAAAAAGCATTGCTATAAAAGATATTTTAAGTAACAATGATAATTCTGACTTAGGTGTAGTTGTTAGGTAATATTTGAAGATGAATGTGTTTTCTTAAGTGGAATCATTATTGCAATTTTACAGAAAATATAATAATTATTTTAGGAGATAAATGACCAAAGAAAGGTAATATATCATGGTGTCAGTGACTAAGACTGCTGTCTTAGTCAATATATGTGGGGGTATATGCACATACAATGTAAAAGCAAGACACAGAAACTGGTTAACAATTGTTGGGCACAGATAGCAAGTTTATGTATGTTCATTGCACTACTATTTTGACTTTCCTGTGCAATATTTGAAAATTTTCATACAAAGAAACTGAGTAAACAATTATATTTGATGATACTCTATGAAAGAAGTCTTATAAACACAAACATTTAGATGTTATGTAATTGTTATTTTAAATCAAGATGAGATCAGAAAATATCTATTATAATTATCATAGGATAGAATAAAGGATTTTTAACACTAAATCTTACAACACAGAAAGATAGTTCCTCAAAAGGGAAATAGCTGTCACCTGGCCCTTTAAATAAGAGATACAACCCTGAATGACCAGGGAAACAAAGAATATTCATTGACACGTCACCCTAAATTTTGATCCAGGGAGTCAATATAATATTTTTTTCTTTTCCTAGGTATGGTACTTTTAAAATCTCCAGTCCCAAGCAAAGAAGACATTCCAGCATATTCAAATAATAATTCAAATGTACGTACCAGTGTATCCCTACCCCCTTTAAGGCCTGGCCAACCATGGTTGTCCTCCTATTCTAGTTCCTATTTCTGATTTTTCATTTCCTTTTTCTTAAATAAACTTGCCTCTATCACCCACTTAAAAAAAACAACTCAAATGCAAGACATGATCCAATATTTGAAAAGGTAAAAGCATCCAGAATTAGAGGAGTGAAAGGGTGGAAGGAATCAGCCATGAGCAGGTCATATCTTATCATTTCAGGCATTTGTGCTTTCTGACTGATGATAATAATAATGACAAGTTGTATATTTTTCCCTTTTTATTTTCCTGCATAGAATTAATAATTACATAAAAGAATGACACCATCTCTGTAAACTATATCTCTCTAAATCTGTGGGAAAGGTACTCACCAAGAAGTTATTTTGATCCTGGAAACAGAGAGAGATAAGCCTAATAACCCAGTGTAGCTAAATCTACTGGTATGTCATCATCCTTCCCCGCTGCAATCATCTCTCCTGAATCTACCTGTGTCTCTCTGTAGGAGAGCTTTCTGTAGCTGTGGGAGTCCATTTAGCTAGTATGGAGCTTGTTGGAGTGCTGGGGAGCTAATGTTCCCTGGGAACAGTTTTGAGTCAATAACTTACAGGAGTGAGTAGATAAATATCCCAGATCCTTTGTACCTTGGTTGGACAACTCTTGAGTATGTTCTGCACTCCCAGAGATTCCCAGTAGGATTGAGCCCCAGTTTTCCATAACAGTAATCTGTGCAATGTATTTTATTTACTTATTTCTCCTCTTCATCAAATTTCCCTATTCTCCTACCAGTCTTACAGTATTGTAATTATTTCCTAAACAAACGATTTGAGCTCATTTTTGTGTGCATATTTTTTTTAATTAATTAATTAATTAATACATATGCTTCACATCTTTGTATTCCCTGGGGATCACCTACCACCTTCCCTCCCCAAACACTCCCTCCCATCTCCGCCCCCCCCCCCAAAGTTGTATTCTTTAGTTTGGTTGTTAGTTTGTTTGGACTTTTCCTCCTGGCCTTTTACTTGTTTTTCCTATTGCCCATATATTAGTGAAACCATTTTGTTTCTGCCTTTTTCTTTCTGACTTGTTTCTGCTAACATGATTTCTTCTAGGTACATCCATGTTATCATAAATTCATCAAATTTGACATTTTTAATTGAAGAGTAATGTATGTATTGTTTTTGAAGACCACCTATACTAAGATACCTGGACTCCAGAGCGCTGAACTGCATGTTTTCCCGCCTGGAAAGAATATGTAAACCTTTCAGGTAGTGCAGGTACAATAGGGGCTTAAACTTGGATTAGAGTGATAATCTGGGTTTATCCTTTATTAAGCTCATTAACAAAACAACTCAAAGAGAAGGAAATGTTCCAATTAATATAGGAACACAACTAAATATTCTCTTTCTCTCTTTTATTAAGATAACATTGGTTCACAGCATGGTAATATTGTTGAGAAATAAAGGATCTCATCTTTTTGGATGTATGTTACCACACCACACCCACTATAGTCCTCCATATAAACACAGTGTTTATACTTAAAATACTTTGCTCCCAATGAGTTATACAACATACTGAATTATCTACAAGCAAACACTGTACTTAATTGTAGTATTTATAGTCCTGATTTATAATCTTCGCCTGGAATCCTGTATTTATTTTAACTTCCTGATTCATACCTCAGTTGACCTCTGCTCCCCTTTTTAAAGGTTTCTAGACCTTCGATGGAAAGAATTTTAATGCAATCAGTATGCAATAAAGAGAAGGGAAAGACAAAAAAATACAGTTTCCAAATCAAACAACCAAAGTTAACCATCCCCTCATGAGCCCAGTCAAACAAGGATGGCCCAAAGCCGGGCCACTGAAGCCTGAAAACCTGCCATATGTCTAAGGCACTTTCTGGTAGGGACCCGTAAAAAAGAACCAGAAAGGGACCCACCATGTCTGGGACAAAAGGAGCAAAATCAAAATCAAGATAAAGGCTGCCATTATTAGCTTCCCTGGGGATTTTTCACCCACATCAGTTTCAAGTGTCTCCTTCCACATCCCCCAGCCCCTGGCACCCGTGGAAGGTCAAGAAGTGAGAGCAGCTTCTTCGCATGTCTCTCTCATCCAGGTGCCTCAACCTGGTCTCCCTGCTCTCCTTCCTCCTCCCAGTTTCTTCTCCAGCTTTTTCTCTTCCCTACTCTGTTCTACCTCTCCCTGGGTATGACAGAGAGCCTGAAACCTCCCATTTCCCTGGGGACCACCCTGCTACAAAACCAGGTCATAAACTTTTCACCATTATTAAAAAATGAATATTAAAATAATATAATTAAAAGGAAGACAGGGAGAAAGGGAGGAAGAAAAGTAGGAAGGGATTGCTAATGTTGTTTATTACAATATCTAACACTATCAATGATCCTTGAAGTACTGATAATGGGGTAAGAACATTCTAGAAATTCTTATTTCCAGAGAACTTGAGAACGTAAGAAAAGAAAGCCAGCTAAGATGTTCTGGGAATGGTAAAAGAAATGAACTTCCAGAATAGAGGCTGCTATGTCCTATGCAGGACTTCAGTAGAGCCTAGGCTTATCATGTTCCAGGACTATGCTGAGTTAGGGAAGAAGCTGAGGTCCACATTGGTTTGTTTTGTCACTAGAGATAGATGAATTCTCAGAAGAGTGAGAGACTAAAGTCTGTATATCAGAAATAGCTACACACAAATAGCATCTCTTCCCCCACTTGTCAACCTCAAGCACACATAACTAGAGAGAAAACGTCAAACATTGACCCAGAAAAGAAAAACCATCAAGTTCTATACAAAGATTTTCATATATGTGTATCCATATAACAAATGGTTCAAATCAAGTGCAGAACAATCAAATCTGTGGCAGTAATTTTCCCTTGTGTGTGTCTATGTCATGATCTCTTCTTACATAAGTGTAATTCCATGATATGACCTCATATTAAATTGATTACTCTTTAAAGACCCTGTCTCTACATGTAATCATGTTCTAAATCACTGTGTATTAGGACTTCAATTATGTGAACTTTTGAGGACCACAGTCTACCCCATAACAGAATGTATTCCATCTGCCACTTACTAAATATTAAGGAAATTGTTCTCTTTTCTCTATAGAATATGAATGATTAATACCAAACTCAGAGCATTATTGTGAGCATTTAGGCATGAAATAACACTGTACCTAGTACATACAGGTGATCAATAAATATTTGCTCATACTTATACTCAGTGAAACAGATCTCTTTCAAATTTGGTGCAAAGATTTAAGAATCAATTTCTTCCTTTTAAATCAAATTAGTGAACTCTTGCTGTTTACATTTGCTTTTGTTGATTGCATAAGGGAAGGACTGATGGAGGTAGATCTCAGAGGTAGAGAAAAAAAATGAGGAAATTTTGCCAGGAAGAAAAAGTTAATTCATTAATTCATCTTGATATAGAGCAAAAAATAATTTAGTCTATGCAAAAGGCATTTACTTTTTCTGACCTAAATTTTATATTAAGATTCTAGGAGCAGTGTCATGAACATAATCTCATGACCAATCTCAAATTAAATTTATTTCCACTAGCCCAATACATCAGGATGGTAGTATGCTCAATTAGTGCCTCCAGGGGATGGACTCAGGAATAAATAGCTTGGGGAAGATTTCTGTGCACTGTTTTGTATCCTATTGTGATTCATAACTTTTACTAAATATTATAAAACTTTTGTGGTCAATAAAAAACAGATCTAGATATTTGTCTCCCCCACTTCTGCATTCCCAGGTATGACAAATGCTGCCACAATCTAACCTCACTGTTCACTTCTTCCCTTAGGAATTCAGAAGTATAGTTGACTGCCTTCAACACTATTTTTGATACCAATAAGATCCACACAGGTCCAAAAGGCTGACTAAAAGCATTGCATAAGAAGTTCTTTGGTGGTTTTTCTTATGTATTGTGCATTATATATAAAGAAGAGAGGAAAAGTTGTCATTCCTATGATGGATCTTCTTCTTGAATCCTATCAGGGTACTTGTGAGGGAGTGCCCACAGGGTACCAGAGGCAGATTGGGTTAGTAGAAAAGAGAAATAATGATGAAGGACTAGGTGAACTTTGTCTTACGGTGAAGAAATCGGTAAGGTAAAGAGTCTTACCTTCCTTCTTAGACTTCTGGCACTGTGGGGAACAACTACTAAAGAAAAGTTTTACAAGTTGTGAATGTTTAGAACAGTTGTATGGAATGGAATAAAGTGATAGAGGTTGGTGGACACTGAGAATGAGAAAAAATTGCTAAGATATATGGTGAGACTGGGAGTCATATATTTAGAACTAGTTTAGAAACTGGTTGAGTAGGAGAGACTCTTGCAGAAACTTGGGATGGGATTGATTCCAGGTTCAGGGAGACAGGATAGGAGCAAAGTATGATGAGGGAACAGAACTGTTGGGGATCAGAAATGCTGTCTACAGAACACTTGATGATTTTTCCTGTGTTACACTCAGAAGTTAGGGAATGGCTTTAGTAGACAACACATAATCCCTTTCTCACTTCCAAGATATGAAAGCTGAGGTCACACCTGCATCAATTCATAAACAACAGATCCTGTGTTAACTGTACTGAAACTTTCTGATCAGATAGATGCCCTTTATCTCCCTTCTCCTCCACAAATCACAAAAAACACGATAGGACAAAGAAATTGGAAAGTGAGCTCATACGATCTTGAACACAGCACTCTGTAAAGCTACATATTCTTTCCTATGGAATACAAATTGCAGTTAATAGCAATAACCTCTTCAGAGATAAAGCACTTTGCAAACCTATTGACCACTCAGGTGCTCAATAAATGATAACTATAAATTAGGTACTGGATAGACATTGTACATTAAACCCAGCTGTATCCCTCATGGTTAAAGCATTATTTTCTTGGCCTGAGTTCTCCAGAAAATAGAGTCTGGGATAACAGATTACATCTAACTCTTTCATTAAAGGAGTACAATTCCAATCAAAAGACTGGGGCAGGGAAGAAATATGAGCAGATACTAGGTAATGCACTACAAAGACAGCCACCACTTCATAATACGACCAATTAGTTCTACTATCTTAGATAACTTCCAAAAGGCCAAAAGGTTATACCATCTGCTAGGAGGGTGGTGGAGATGAAAAGGGGAATCTATCCACTAGCTCTCAACTCCTGCTTCTCAAAGTCTTTTCCTATGGGGCAATAACTCCCCTACACACTGAGGTACACACATGTGACAATCAAGCCTGCCTTGATGTATTTAGACTCAGTGGCAAAGGGACCACCTATGTTGACAAAAAGAGGCTCAAGGCATTGGCCTAAGTTATACACCTGTCAGATTATTCTTGTACAGTGTCATATATGGCCATGTCATTATAAGAACCTGAATGAAGCTGATCTCCAGAGTGAAAGTTGGAGAACAATGACCAAGTGTCCTGGAGGTAGGTGAACCTGAGATGATCTAAAGTGGGAATAATTCCAAAAATAAGGGAAAGATTTTGAGCAAGGTATATATTAGTTCATTGTTGAGAATTTGGTAGAATTCACTTGTGAATTCAACATAGTTTTGGAATCTCTAGCTAGAACAATTACAATTAAAATATATGAAAAGAATGTAAATTGGGGAAGATATGGTAACATACATAGAAACCCTCAAAATTCCGTGGGAAAACTAACAAAACAATCAGTTCGGCAAAGTGGCAAGAATTTAAATCAACACAAAAATACATCAGTTGCCTTCCCATATACAGCAATGAGATAAAAGAGGAAGAAATGAAGCAAGTGATCCCAATTCACAAAACAAAAATTAAATACTTAGCAGCAAACCTAGTGGAGGTGATATATATATATATATGTATATGAATTTGTTGAAAGAAATAGAAAATAAATGGAGACATATTTCCTGCTCATGGATTGGAAGGATCAACATGATCAAAATGGCCATCCCACCCAACAAATATAGATTCAGTGCAATCCCACCAAACATATTAGTGGCATTTTTCTAAGAATTCGAGCAAACAGTACTAAAATTCACATGAAATCACAAAACACTGGATAGCAAAATCAATTCTGACAGAAAAGAAAGATAATGGAGTTGTCATATTCAAGACCTCAAATTATATTATATACATCCTAATAATAAAAAAGGCCTAATGCTGAAAAAAAAAAAAACATATGGAGTGGACCAATGGAATAGAATTGAAAACCCACAAATAAACCCACATATGTGCGGATGGTTAAACTATGACAAAGGAAGCAAGAACATATACTGAATAAAAGGATAGCATCTTCAATAATTCTACAAAAGCAAAGCAAATAATCCAATCAAAAACTGGGCAGAAGGACTAAACAGAAACTTCTCCGAAGAAGACACTCAGACTGCAAATTAGCACATGAAAAAATGTTCACCATCACGTATTTTTAGAGAAATGCAAATCAGGGCCACTATGAAATATCATCTTCTACCTGTGAAAATGGCCCATATTGAAAAGACCAGAAACTACAATGGTGAGGATGTGGAGAAAAACTAAGCCTCCTACACTGCCGGTGAGAATGCAATATGGTCCAGTTCTTATGGAAAGCAGCATGTAGGGGTCTAAAAATATTAAAAATGGATCTGCTATTCAATTCAGCAATTCTACTCCTTAACATCTACCCCTAAAACTCAAAAACAGTGATTCAAAAGAAAGCTTACATTCCCATATTTATTACAGTATTATTTACTGTAGTTAAATTATTGGAACAACCTATGTGCTCCAAAACAGATCAGTGGATCAAGAGGGTGTGTAGAATAGAATATTACACAGTGATCAAAAAAGAGAAGCTCAGATCATTTGTGGCAACATGGATGGAAGTGGAAAGGCTTATATTAAATGAAATGAGTCAGAAAGAGAAAGATAAATGCAGGATGGTATCACTAATATGTGAAATAAAAAGTAACTATATTAAGGATATTAAAATGATTAGCTTAAAAATTAATTCTTAATCACCACCAACAAAATTGAAGCAACAATATGAGGAGGGATTTGGGGAAGAGTAAGAACAAAGAAGGAAGCACAATAGACTATGGTATGCTACTATGGTAATAGCTGATGGAAGTATCCAAATTTTGTCTTAATTACATATAGATAAATAAATTTAATTTTAAAATAAAATGAATAATTAAGATTAAAATTTTTTAAACCACATTATGTTTCTTTTTTTTACTTAAATATTCCTGAAGATGGTGATACAGCTCCCACATTCAGGGGTTTCTAATGTTCTAAGTTTTCTTTTATTTGGCAGGTATCTTAAGTTATATCAAGGAAATGTTGGTATAAAAGCAAGTTTAAAGTACTAGAAGGGTACTTAACAAATCAAACATTTTGTAAGAAAAATATCTTTGTACTTTTAACCATTGTTTTGATATGTTGGATTTTCTACCGGTAAAGGGTTCTTACACAGTATCTTTCTTTTGGAGGCTATTTTCATTGTTTGCTACTTGATTCTGTATCATTGATAATTCTTAGTATTTCCTGCTGAAATGTGAAGGTTGTTTGTTATACAATATATCTGACTCACATATTCAGCCTCAAACTCCTTGAGAGAGGAGGATACTCCTATCCATTTGTATGTCTCCACAGCATCTCTAAAGGAAAACAGACCATCTGTGTTTGATAGGAAACAAATAAAGACCAGACATTAGAATATTGCTAATTAAATGAAAAAATCATATAATATCATTTCTTACAGCATAGTCATAAAAATAATAATAGGAGGCTCCCTCTAATACAGAAATGGGGAGGTGGAAGATAATTTAAGTAAGCACTGGAGAAATTAAGTAAAGAATAACCCCATTATGTGCTCATTTAGAAGTCTATAAATTAAATATGCACTAAGCTGTTAAAGATACATTGTTTAGCAAATACTTTACCTCAAGGAATGAGGAAAAATTGTTACCTTTTGACTTGTTAAGTATTTATTTTTTGTAACAAGCATTTATAACATAATTTAATATTGTACATGTATGACAAGCAGTGTTCCAGGTGGTATTTGATGATCTGGTAGAACACAAAAGTCAACTAAGTATAAATGATTACCTTGTTTTAAGACTGAATTCTTCAGGTACCATCCCTCACTGAGTCCTGGATGGGAAAAATGCTGACTCCATTTTTCAAATCCCTGCGGTGAGCCATTGGACCCTCTGCATTCTCAACTTCCCTCCAGGTAGCAGCGTTCTTGGCTCACCATATACCATCGTGTTTGTAACACTGTTCTTTCTTCTTCAGAGATCTGCTTACAATTCTAGCAGGGAGGGGAAAACTTCTTAGAATAATGGTCACTCAGCTATGCAAAATTGGCACAGTGTGTTGCTCTTTTAATTCTCTGTTTTTTACTACCTAATTCTGTTCCAAATGGAAAACATTTTTGTACACTGCAAAGACTTTTAATATAGACAAATGTTCTGGTATAAATGGTATTTGTAACCTAATCAATCTCACATACTAAAGCATGATAAATAAAGACCTTGGACATGAGGGATCAGTTATTTCAGACTGCTCATTTCTTGGAATCTTCAGTGACATCTCCCATGACACTTAGAGAATTAACCAGAAAGGGGAGAGCACAGGAAGGTCAAAGGAATGGGATAAAGAATACCAGCTTTCTGGGACAGAATCAGCATTGTCACACTCATTCTCTCCAACATTTCTTAGGTACTGAAAAAAAAATCTTTTTTATCTCAGATGAACTGGAATCTCATCTCACCATTCTTCATCCCTCCTTTTTATTTACCTCCTATTCTTCTTCTACCCAATAGAATGGCAGACATTTAAGTATCATAAAATCTTCGGAAATATTTAGAAGTGATTATATCAAAGGAGGCTATGCGAGTACTGTGGAAAGATGAGAAGGATTAAATATAACTCTGATGCTTTACCTCAATGCTAAATACAGATATGAGTTAGTAGGAATATTTCATTATATTGTACACTATTGAAAAACATGCAACCCACAAAAATAATCCCAAGCAATAAAAAGAACTTAAAAAAGCATATCTTCGTTAAGATGATATGTTTACTTATGCTATTTGACACTTACACTTTTGTTTTCTTAAGAAAAACTATCAGAGATCTAATCTATAACCCATAAGTATAGTTTCCCTTTTATGTAGAGGCTATCTATGACCTTGAAAAAAAGAAGTCTGCATCTTTGTTTTATTTATCTTTTGCATTGATTCCTATGATGAAGTTAGGCAACAGTCATCTTAACAGAATCCATGATTCTAATGCCAATAAAAATAGTGAACAATTCTATCCTTAACAAATCTTGGCAGATTTATTTATATTTCAAAACACTTCCAAATATTGTTTATCTTCATCACTACTAAAAATTACAGTAGTTAGCTTCTGGAGCTTATTATTTAATATGTTAAAAGATAAATATATTACAATATCATAAATTTTATAGTATTTTGACACCTGTATTTCAAAATAATGGTTTCCTTTGTAATTCTATATATTTTACTTTATGACTCTAAAATGATCCCTAGGCTAGACTTCAACTACCTGGAGATGCATGAGAACGTCAATTAATCCAGAATAATTGAGACATTACTAATAAAGATACCTAAAACAACACTAAGACAGTACTAAAAGACAGTACTAAAGGATCCAAAGAAAGTGCTCAAAGTCTGGAGGACTGGTTATTGTCAGTGGGTTCTCACCACCCCCTGTTACACACAATTGCAGAATCACTCAGGTTCAGGGTTCAACAATAGGGTTAATTTAACAAATAGGATATTGGGGAGAAAGGAAAGAGTTTCTGAAGCTACAGATCTGTCTCATCCCAGATAGTGTCTACAGTGTTCAGAAATGCCAAAGAGAGGCCACTATTAAAAAAATGACACAGCAGCAGCCCATAGCAGCAGTTTGAAGTCTGGGCCAGATGCTGGACCAGACAGCAATGGACTCAATAGCATCAAGAGATGGTGCCAAAGAACCAGATGTAGTCAGCAATTTGAGACACTGGGCCAAGTCCAATGGTACTTCTTGCATATGATGTTAGAGGCAGGCAGAAGCAGTTATTACAATGGTCAAATCTCTGCACAGGTCTTTGGAGATCTCGAAAGCTGTAGGTTTGGAGGTTGTCACAATGTCTAGAGAGGCCCTCTGAATCCCACAGAGGTTGACTACTTGATGCTTCTCTCTCTTTAGAGGCTGGGAGCAAAATCTTTTTTTCTTTGAAGGTGGTATGATGAATGCTTCCTCTTTAAAGGCTGGCTATTGACTCCTTCTTTGAAGATGGACCAATGAATCTTTCCCACTTTGGAGACTGGGAGTAGAATGAATCAGGTTGGTCCTTGTTCTGCCTTAACTCCCCTTTCAGGATCTTTCACTCTACAAGCCTGACTGGACAATTTCCAATCCTAATCATCTCATTGGACTATTGAGAACCAATAAGGTCATTTCCATTTTTCAACCTGAATAATTAAGTGACTTTGAACATAATTAACTAGTGAACTGAGTTTGAAGCATTTAGCTTGTTCTTGATTACTCCATTTAGAATCCTAGTGCCACATACAAAAGGCTGGAAAAGCCCACCCCAGTTTTTATCCAGGTCAAGGCACACTCAGGGCACTGGGGAATTTGGGGTCAGGGAAGGGAGAAGGGTCAGTGGGAGGCAGAGTTCAACAATACCACCTTGCCCCATGACTTCTGGGTGCTAGTAGGATAAGGTTACAATTCCCCCACTTTGAATTCTTATCACCATTTCTATACTTATTGATTAGACAAGCTCCCTATTGTCATATCTATAAGCTATAATATTTAACAACTCAAATGGGAACACAATTATACAGTATCAGCTTACATCAGTTTCCAAACAATACAATTTCTAACAATTTCTATAAATTCAATCCATATTCCTCAAAAGAGAGAAAGAACTACCCAGTGAGTGTACCCAGAATTGACTCCAGCCGTGAGATACTAACTCTAAATAAAATGACATCCACTAACCTTTGTAATGGTTTTGTTATACAGTAATAAGTAACAAATATACATCCCTACTATTATGTAGTCAACAGTGTTCTCCAAAGAAATGTTTTTATTTAAATAAATTAATTTTAAATAGTTTGAGTTTTCTACTACAAGTAGAAAAAAAAATACTTTTAGTTAGCATAAGAACAAACAAACAAAAAATAAAATACAGAAAAACCCTAAACAAGGTTATTTTTGGCTAGCTATGAGTTCTTTGTTTAAAAAAAAAAGAGATAAGTGTAGGAGAGGAGATAAAGACACAATGTCTCCTAAGTTAGACCTTCACCTTGATGAAGGCAGACGAACCTAAAGAGAAGAGTCTGAATCATTATTATTAATTATTACTAATTCCTTCCCATTCCACTTTTATAGTGAGGCATCCCTTTCAGTGGTCTTAGTCTACATTTTGGAAGCATTGGACAGAGATGCACAAGTATTTTAAACTTTCAGCAAAAAAATGGAATTTTTGTTAAAGTGAGTGCTTTTTCTTTTACTATTGAAATGGAAAGGTGACATTCCACCCAACCTATGATTGCAATCTGAAATGTCACCAATCATCCCATTTTTTTTACTCAGAAAACTGAGACACAATCAGATTGGATACTTTGGCCAAAGATGTATAATGAGTCAGAGGCAGACTCTAGTGCACAAAAATAATTTTGAATAATTTCACTACTGCCACCAGAGGTCAGAAAACATAGCTTTCATATTTTATAAAGGTCAGGATCTCATTTGTTAAATTAAGAAGCTAATGAAAAATCCCCAGTATCCCTTCCAGCTTTGTGAACTTGTGAGATTAAATACCGTAGTAAGTAACCTAAAGAATTCACTAATGAATGATAAAAGAGCAAAAAATAAATTCCAAAATAGCATTGACTCATACATTGAGAAAAACATTCTATTTTGTCCATCTGCCTCATCAAGGTGAAGTGGTCTGCATTACATCTGGCATATATGTATATAGATCTCTCTCTAAAAATATATGTCCCAGATGTGTATGTATATATAGATATAGATATATAGATATAGATATATATGCCAGATGTAAAAGAGAGAGAAAGCAAGAGGTAGCCAGATGTTGTCTATAATAAAAAGTGTCAGTGCTATTAATAAATACCTGACTAGTTAAGATCATGGGCTCTAGATTTGAATTTCATCTTTTGTACAACCTACACTTCGTACCCTGGCAACTGAATTTATTTCCCTCTGTCTCAGCTTTTGAATCTGTAAAATTCACATTAAAAAGTATTTCCATCATAGCTTTACTCTGAGGATTAATAGAAATAATATAGAGAATATCATAGAACATTTCCTGGTAGTCAGTATATCACAAAGTATATCACATAGTAATTTCATTATATATTAGTATATTAAGTATTCAGCAAATGATAACTGAAAATGATAAGAATGATGATGATGGTGAAGGTGAAGTAGAGGAGGAGAAGAGGAGGAGGATAATCAATTTATTAGCAGTAAATTGTTGCTACATCAGAGACTTTGAAATAAGTTTCCCTTTCTAAAACAGATTGTCACCATTCCCTCATATGTCAGAGGTAGAACCATGGCATTATCTTTTGGATTCCAAGTATGATTACTTCCAGGAACATATGTTCAAAGAAAACATGACTTTTGCTATTGTTGTTGTTGATCATCTTTACTTGGTTACATCATATTAACCCATGCTGGTGCACAAGCTCCATCAGTAAAAGATGATTTACAAGAGAATTTTAAGAGTGTTAAAATATTTTTTGCATTAAGGCTCTACTCTCCTTCACTATACTCCCTTCTCTGATATTCAGTTCCTTTTTACTTGTTACCATGAGCAAAACACTTCTATGAAAATATGCGACAGAACTTCTGACTCCAAGAGCAACTCTGGCATTTTAGCAAGATTCATACATGGCATGCTATTTTGGTAAAAATCATTTTCCAAAAACAGCATTATAAGTAAGTGAAGCCAAAAGAACTTGCTGTTCTCTTTCACACCAACAGTGGGATGTCTGCTTAACCTGTTTGTGGGATCAGGTATTCAAAATCCTCAGTACATTTTTTTTGCTTTTTATACTTTAACCACACCACAAATTTAGGGTGTTGCCAAGTCTGAATTAATTAAACCTAGACATGCAAAGGACTGGTATTATGTCTTTAAGTCCTTGTGTGAGACCAAGTAAATTGATGAGTTGCTATGGTGATAATTTTTTAGCAATAAAATTGAATGAAGTTAAAAAGAATAGGTTTTAGAGTCAGATTTAAGTTCAAACTCATGTTCTGTCTCTTATTATATTTTTGATTGAGCAATTTATTTAACTTTTCCTAGTTCATGTTCTCATGGGTACAGCAAGCCTAATAATACCTACCTTAGAGAATGATTGCCTTGACTAAATATCAGAATGACTCTCTAGATTAGATATTATTAGTTCTGTTTCATAGATAATAAATATAATTTGTTCAAAGTCTGAGAAGTCAATGGCAGAGACTGGAGTCCCAACCATAGCTGGGAGAATTTGACTGGACTAATCTAGGTGATTTTCATGCAGAGTTTCTCATGTGGTTCCTCTCAGAGTGTGGCTAAGCTGGAGGCACCTCAGAGACATCCTTATTCTCCTAGTGGCTGTTACTGGCTGTTGACTGGGACCTCAGTCTCATCATATGGACTGAAATGCCTCAAAGAATGGTGGTTGCATGCCCAGAGCAAACCTCCCCAAAGAGGCCAGAGGGAGACTGGATTGCCTTCTTTTATAATGTTGTCTTATAAGTTAAGCATCATCACTCTCTGTTCATTAAAAACGAGTCATCTAACAAGTCCATATTCAGACAGACTAATAGCCTATATGCAAGTGACGGTAGAGTAATATCTTCAATTTGTTGATAGAAAATAACAAATCCTAGAATTGTATGGATAGCTAAACTATCATTGAATTGCAGTTTTCTTTCAAAATGGATGCAGTCTTAGAAAATTGAAGTTGGCCATGTGATTTTTAAAACATTTATTTTTTTCTTACATCATTTTTTCCCTCCAGGCAGAGTCCCCATAGTTTTCCCACTACCACTATATAGAACCATCATCATAGTTCCTGGCACTCTTCCCTCCCCTCTTTTGATCCCTCTCCCCTTCCCTTCCCTTCCCTTTCCATGCCATTTGTCTTAAGCCTATGGTCGGTTTGCAAGTTTTATCTTTTTCCTAGCCCTTTGTTCAGTTATCTTATGCACCACCTTAAGTAAAACCACTTGATATTTTTCTTTTCCTTCTGTCTTATTTCATTTAACCTAATCCCATCCAGCTCCCTCTATGTTACTGCAAATGGCATGAGTTTATCTTTGTTGATTGTTGAGCAATATTCCATTGTGTGTATATATATATATATGTGCCCTCTCCTGGTCATGTGATTTATCCAGAAAATACTAAGATTTTTTTCAGTTTATTTTGTGTGTGTGTGTGTGTTTGCAGGTATCATGACTTAGTATGGAATATGATCCCTTCATCATCACCAGAGGCTATAAAAAAGAAAGAACAATAACAAAGTGAATAGAGATGGAAAATAATACTAAAAGGAGAGAATAATATGATACAGTGATGATTCATCATATGGCTCAATTTGACCTAATAAAGGGATGCCCAGAAGACTAGTTAAACATCATTTCAAGGTATGTCTATCAGAGGGTCTTCCAAGGAAATTAACGTTTGAATCAGTAGCCTGAGTAAAGAAATCCACCTTTACCGATGTTCATTGGCACCATCCAATCATGTTTAAATAGAACAAAAAAGCAGAGGAAGGGAAGACTTGATTGTAGTGTACATTTATCTTCTTCTGCCCTAGTATCTAAACATTTTTGTTTCTTGGCTTCTGAATCAGACCATAGTCCCCTGGACTTTGAATTCAGACTAAATTACACCACCAGATTCCTGGTTCTCCAACTGGTAATTGACAGACCATGGGACTTCTCTGCTTCTGTAACTAATGAGCCAATTACTATTTTATTTATATATAATTATAAATATACATAGTATCTTATAGGTTTCTCTCAAGAACCCTAATACAAATTTAAAACAAAAGCACAAATTCAAAACAAAAATGCAATGAAATGTAAGGTCATTAAAAATGTATATTTTGAAGACTAATAAAGTAGATGAATCTTTAGTGAGTATGATAATGAAGAAGTAGAGAAAAAAACGAGAGAGATGGGGAAGAAGGGATAATCAACAATATAAAAGACTCTAAAAAAGAAAATGTTATGTATGTTAATAACAATAATTGCTATGAGATAAAACTTAAAATAGTAATCACAATTGGCAGGAAAAATCAGAAAATTTACATTTAAAATTAGATTATCGATTATATAAGAATTTCTCACAATAAGCAAAGATTTATTTCCCAAGTGGACTATAGATTGAGGTGTATTTCACTAAACTCTTAAGGATAATTCCCATCTTAAGCATAGTGCACAGTGCCTTTACCAAACTCATATGCAAGAGCAATTTTTAATGCATAAACCATAAAGTGGTGATGCTAGAAGAAAAAGTACATAAGCTAACCTCATTGATAAATGTGAAGAAAATCTTACATGAAATATCAGTGTATTGAATACACAGTCAAACTGATTATAACTAAAAAAGATTCACTCAAAAACAGTAAGAAATTCTCAACATTAATACTTCATAAATCAAAAGGAGAATATTTGCCAAACTATTTCAACACACACCACGCCAACTGATAAAACATAAGTTATTCCATTAAAATAGAAACAAGGGAAGAAGAATGCCAGTTCATTGCTACTATCATTCTGGAGATTTAAGTAATAAATTTTTAAGGACGTGAAGAAACACACCATTGTTAGTCTGAATTATTGAATTACTTTCAGTTATCTAATCAGAAATATCAATGCATTCCACTCCTAATTATTTGGAATATTAGAAGCAATCAGTAGGATGCCTAGAAATATGATTGGACTGTAGACTCAGGTATAAACTCAAATGCCTTTCTATATCCCACAGTAAATAATTAGAAAACAAAGTACCAATAAAGAATCCATTCATACTCATATTCACCATGGTCTAGACAAAATATTGAAAAGTCATATTTTTTCCAAATAATCTCTTAGTTTCAGTTTTAAGTGTTCTTATTCATGCTTCATATTTCATAACTTTCACTATTTTATACTTAAACTCTGTCCTACCATAGACAGAGATAATATTGCCCATTGTTCAAACCAAACACTGCTTGTTAAAGATGTTGTTCCTCAGATGGGAGCTTGAATTCCCAGGTAGCATAGGATAAACTGTGAACCAGGACCCAATGCATTGTGGCAGCTGGAGGTGGTCACAGGTGGTAATGTCACAGCAGCTGGAGGCAGAAGCAACTATTGAGAAAGTGCAGGCAGCAGATATCTGATACAAATGTAGAGGCAGTACCAGAAAAGGCAGCAACCAGAGGCATCAGGGGTAATGAAAGAACAGAAGTGACAAGTGGGGACATCAGAAGACAGGGATCAAAGATGATCCCTGGCCCTTGTCCTTAATGTTTCAGAATCCTTTTATTTCTCTCCTTTGCTTCCAACAACCAACGCTTAAGAAGAGGGTTATGGAGCTACCTTCTCTGAGTTTCTGAGTGGTAGCACCAGTTGGCATCTGGCAGCAGTAATTGGCATGGAAGAGGTATTCACTCAACTATGAAAACTCACTCATGCCAGGCACTGTGGCATAAGGGGTGCAATGGTGCCTGCCATGGCTTATTCACCTCTGTACCAGGATCCATAAGCTCCTCTTAGATATGTACATTGCTATATATCCAAGTCTATCCTTTATTATCCAACTCATCACACCCAATTACCTATTCCCCTTCCACATTTCCTCCTGGAAGCTTCTGATTGATCTTATAGTCTAAATGTTTATTTCTGCTTTATCTAGTTCATTCATTTACTTGTTTTCTCTATATATCAAATCTGGGTGAAATCATATGGTGTTTGTCTTGCTCCATCTGACTCATTTCTCTAAGCATAATATAGTTCTATCCATTTTGTTGTAAATGACAGAACTTCATCTTTTTTATTTAATAGCAGAGCAATACTCCATTGTGTGTAAATACCACATTTTCTTTATTCAGTCATAAGTAAATGGACACAGGTTATTTTCTGTTATTGATTAACAAAAACAATGTTGCAATAAATATGACATGACTCTATTATTCTTTTGAATTGGTGTTTTTGTATTATTTGGCTAAATATCCAGAAGTGGGATACTGGAACTATAGAATTTCTATTTTTAAAATTTTGAGGACTTTTCATACTGCTTTTTCCCATAATGGCTGCACTAATTCATAGTCCCACCAACAGACTATTCTGTAATGGGAGAAGAAAATGAATTGTAAACACATAAAGCAAAAGCATTTATGAGCTCTAAAAAAGTAAAGAAGGGATGGGGAAGATGTGTTTTTTATGAAGTCACCCTATAAGGATGATTAGAGAAGTTCCTTCTAGGCAGATAATAATTAAGCAATGTTTGAGCAATGGGAGGAAGCCATGCCAGTATTTGGGAAAAGAGATTGCTAGGCAACAAGAACATCATGTGTAAGGATCCTGAGGCAGAAGTAGGAATTTTATTATCATGACTTTACCAGATTTTTAGCCTGATAAAACTGCAAAATGCATTTTGATGACACAGGCAAGTAAGGGAAAAGAGGTACATTTATTTAGAACAGGTATGAGAAAAGGGGTATAATAGATAAAATAAGAGGAGCAAAACCAAGTGGGAATCCCTGGCCCATGGGTCAAGGAGGAGTAAGGAAGCTTAAAATGGCATTAAGTCCTAGGGATTTTATAGTTTTCTTTCCTAATTATTCCAAAACCCATCAGTCTCCCTGTGATTGGCTGATGCCACTCTGCCAAGGCTCAGTATCAATTTTTAGCTTTTAGAATTGTCTCATCTCTGCCCAGAAATGTCCCCTTAGCTCTTCATTTTTCTTATATCAAAGGTGCTGGATTAGGTGCTTTGAATTTGTCACGGTAGGCTAATCTTTGGAATTTGCTTTCTTTGTCTTCATTCTCTCAGTCTCCAAAGCTTCTTTTACGCTGCCAGGTCCAATTTGAGAAACAGCGACTAATTAAACAGGGGCAGAGAGCACTGAAAGGTAATGAGGGTCCAACAGGTAGAGAAGGACCACATCATACCATGAGGACATGGGGAACCATTACAGAATTTCAAAGTTTAATTTGAGATGAGACGTTGGGGCAGAGTGTGTAATGATCTGATGTATAACAATGCAGAGTGGTCAATGGGATTTTTTTTCTTTGATAATTTCCCTTTATTTGATAAAGTAACAAAAGTTAAAATAGAAACAAAAAAATAATGTGGAATTGTATGACATTATTTTATATAAACATTCTTATAAAATGTAGGAAAGCAAGTAGAATTAGAGTAAGTACACATAACCAAAATATTTTTTTAAAGTAATCAAAGTATTTAAAAAGTGGTAAATTCCTATTCCTAATATCTAAGAAGACATTAGGAATGTATATTAACTATTAGGAATGTATATTAACTATTTCCTTTCACTGCCATATTCAGTCTTTGATACTGTTCTGTGAAAGTTGGTAGAATTTTATTCCTATAAATCTGAATACAAATTTGTATGAATACTATAATTTTTGTATTAAAATAATTTGAGGAAACATAAACTAGACTGTCATTTATCCTAGATCTCAGAAGTCTCAGGTCCAACTAACCCAGTTACTAGAAGTGCCTTCTCCTTCCTTCTAAAATGCAAAGCAGTTCCTAATTCCTTGGTTTTGGACAAATTCTTTGTGACCTCAAATTGAATCCAACCTTACTAGAAAACTTGATTGAGTGACTTTTACCAAATAACTATGGTCTTAATTACTGTACTGAAATCCACTGTGTCAGACATTCTGTCAAATCTTAGTATTTCATTTACTACTTCTAATTATAAGCCCACTAAGTTGCATCACATCACATCATTGACTTTTTTAAATTTAGCAAACCAACCCTGAAATAAAGAAACTTGAAAAGATTTACCACATATAACATAAAAGTCAGAGATGTTATTAAACTCTCTTCTGCAGCAATATCTCAACTCACCCTCTTGTCAATCCCCAGTCAAACTCTCCTTACACTATCTGCAAGAATCTCGTCCTTGGCTGGTACTTATCTCCCAGTCACTCTGCAACTCCTTTTGCCTCACTCATTCTTCACAGCACTCCTCACACCTTCAATTATCTTGTCATTCACTTCTCAATTTCTTACATCCTTCACTAGAAAGTATACACTACAAGTCTGACATACAATGCAGGTTCCAGAAGTATTTGTTGAATGAATGTATGAATGAGCGAGCCTGAGTGTATCATCAAATCCATGGTTTTTTTTTTCTACCAGAGTACCTTCTGATTTAGTCTGTAAACTTTCTCTGCATTCTTCATTGTACTACAACTGTCAGTAACAAAAATACTTGTTGAAGTGGAGTAATATGAGTCAAAATGGCACCACACTGCTTTTCTGGCTTTATTTGTTATTTTTATGGCCACTGAGGATAAGAGTCAGAGCGCAGAGAGTGAATCATAACCAGAATTTGTAATATTGCTGAACTTTGATTTTTCCACTAGCAGGGAACACATCATCCCCTTGCTATAGATTCATTCCTGGGATTCAGGTCTCCTTACTACATTAGTTTCCTGATGGAGAGGTGAACTACATATTCCTACATGAAGAACATGGTGCCTTGCAGTGCAGTTTGAAGTGAAAAGCTCAATTAGGAGATGCAGTGGGCCCCCATTTCCAATCTGCCACACAAGGTCATATTTCTGCTTATCATGCTCTGTAATCAAGTTTAATCACCTTAACCTCAAAGGGCCTCTCTTAGCCTTCACTTTTTTTCTACTTGCCCACTCTGGAGTGACTCATGTCTTCTCTGTCCTTCCTTCAACTCATCTCTTTCAATCGCAGCCCTTTCTCCAGTTCAGCCTCCTTAGCTTTGCTGAGCCATGTCCCTTCCCCAAATCCAATCTTGTCTCCTGTTCTGTCTTGATTCTCCCTATCCCCCTCTGCATTGCACACATGAAGGACTGACAAATCACAAACTAAGGAAAGATGTGCAGAACTTTATAGCCACACCAGGCTGATATTGTTTGATGTTTTGTTTTGAATGTGCTTATTGATTTGGGGGGTTTGGATGGGGGGAGGGCAGTAAGAATTCTTTGGCTGCTCTGACTCCTGCAGAAAAATCATCTTTCAGTCTGGCAAGAGATTGATATTTTTTTCCTCTCTAAAGTCTGTCGCATATAAGCTTCAAAAATAAATTGGGTGTCATAACACTGGGTATTTGAAATGCTTACCAAGTGCCATGTTCTGTGTTTATTTACTTCTCACTACAAGCTTGTAAAATACAATTTATTATTCCAACTTAATAGCTAAGGAAATGTACTGAGAGAGATTAAGTGACCTGTCTGTGATGTTTCCTCTTAATCTCCCTCTCCAAAACATGTAAGGATGTACAATATAAATTCGTAAAAACAGTCTCCATGCTGCTGGCCTTGTTCCCCCCTTACTCCCACACACTAGACACAGAACCTCAACTTGGAACTATCCCAGACCAAAAGTCTCATTAATAATTCACATTTCAGATGGGTATCACACTGCAACTTCTCTTGCATATCAAAAGGGATCTTCCAACAGCCAAGTAGAATACAAATGAACTAGGCAGCCTTCTGGTTGTCAAATGGAAGTCCTATAATGCATTTTCCAAAATAGTTAATTATGGAAAATTTCAAGCATACAGACCATCTCTGTTCTGCATGTATTCATGAGAGCACATGTGCACACTTGTGCACACACATACAATTATACATCACCATCGTCACCAGAGGTAATCGTTATCCGGAAAAGAATATATACATTTCCTGGATATGTTCTTGTGCTTCATATATATACATGCACACATGTGGTGAATACACACATGAAAACATGTGTCCATTACTTACGTAAATTTTAATATATATAAGCATGTAAGTGGTTCATCCTATTACTTTATATTTTAAATTTTGCATGTTTTATCACATTATATTTAAATAATTTCTTATACCTTTCTTTTACTTTCTTCACATAGTCATTTTTGAGACTTTTATTGTGCATATTGATCTAGATGCTCATTTTTTCTTTTTTAGTAGCAGTGAGAATTACCATTTTAAGTGCTTTCTGCATCTGACTTTGAGCATTTGGTGTGCTTTCACATTTTATCCTTACAACATTACTATGTGGGAAGTATTGTACTGCTTTTTTCAGGTGAGGAAGTGAGGGAAGCTGGGGTAGATGGTCCATATCATAACACTAACAGTGTCTAATAAGATTTTAACTTCAGAGTCCAAGATTCTACCACAAACCATGCTCACAGACCACTGACCTGCTTGTTCCCTATTTAGAACACGTCAATTAAGCAGACTTGTATAGGAAGGTGAAAACACTTATTGACAGCGAGTCCAGCCCTGCCAGCTATCCTGTTCCACACACACTTAGCAGGTGATGTTATGCTTCAGTGATGAGAGGGTGAGTGACCAAAGCGGTCAAAAGTTGAAAGGGCAGCCATGCTTGACATCATATGGGTTTGGGTGTAATTATTTCTTTAATTTGAAATCATGAGTAAAAGGGTTATAATCAGGGGAACCAATAGCTACCAGGACCTGCTAATGGTGATTATTAATTGATCAGGGTTGTCCAAAGAGGGGGTGTAACCAGAAGAGATCATAGGAGAGAGGGAAATAGGGCTGTATGTGATTAATGTTTCTGTTTAGGGAGACAAAAAATCTGGAGATCTCTTGCAAAAACAACAGGAACATACTTAACAGGAGTGAACTAAACATTTAGAAATGGTTAATATGGTAAATCAGATGGTAATATAACATTTGTTGTGTTTGCTGCAATAATGAATAAATATCAAAAGAGGGAAAAGAGGGCATGTGATAGGCTTAGGGTACCTACCATTGGGGAAAAACAAGAGTTTGGAGCAGGAGTCACATAGAAGTTTTCTTTTTTTGGCCTCTACCCTGTTGTCTCTTTCATCTCTGGACTTTGAGGCACCCCTTTACATCTAGTGTCATGTCTGTTCACCTTTGTCACATCAGCCGAAACTACCCTTGTCATTCCTGCTGGGGATACTTGACAAATGCTGATGAGCTTGCATAATATTTCAGCAATCCTGGCTTGCAGGTGACAGAATTCAGTTTGTAAAAGTTCACAACCATGGGCCCCTTCTGAGTTGGAGGACTCAGGAATCCTGCCCCCAAATCAGGACTCCCCTCTGAGAGGTCCCCAGGGAACCCTCCACATGGGTTCCAAAGTCTTGCTGAGGCATGGGCTTACAGTGGCAGATAGGGTGTTTAGTGGCTGGTGTGTGGGTGGCAATCTCCTTCTGTTTTTACTCCCACTCCAGTCAGTCCTCACCAGGAAAAAAAAAAAAACACTAATAAACCAGCTCCAGAAACAGAGGAGATGAGGAAAGAATAAAGACTCTGGACTCGCTCATCCATCCCTGGTTGTGTCCAAAAAGAGCACAAAGGGAATCACTGGACAAAAGATTGTGTAATCAATTATAGTGATGACTTATCAGGGAGATATAGCTGCACCTTCACCAGGGCCTCAGAGTCAAACCCCCAGTTCAGAGATGCCTACAGCAAGAGCAAGTCACCCTCCTTCACCACAGGAAGAGGAAGACCACAGAAATGTGGCAGTGGCCCCAAAGCAGAGCTGCAAACTGAGAGAGGGGAGGAGTGGGAGTATTCATCTGCTGATATCTGTCTCCATCAAGGAACTTCTCTACAACAAGGGCTGGTAGACAGATTCCCTAAGCCAGAGGTCAGAACTATAAAGCAAGAATGGCACAGAATGGAACTGAAACAAAAATGGAGGTGAGAGCCAGCAAGAAGGGGAAGGCATTGAGAGGTTCCAAAGGAGCTCAGTCTGGCTGCCTGATACAAAGTTAAGACTGGAAATCTAAGTAGTATGTTCTACCATGCCCCAGGAATGCAGATCCTTGCCCAGGAGAAAGACATTACTTCAGAAAAGGAAGAGGCCACTTGGCTAAATATGGTCCAACACATAGCAGTGAGAGAGGAGTCAGAGATGACAGGGTGCTCTGGTGAAATTGAGGGCCATGGCCCCAGCAAAGTAATGATGCATTAAGATAGAAGTCATTGTGCCTGGTGGACAGAAACTTGGAGAAGGGAAGCCAAGGCTACTCGCAAGAGGAACACAGAGGGGATTTAAGGGAGGAAGAGAGAAAACTAGGAGAAGAGATAGCAGAGGAGCAGGAGGGAGGCTGTAGGTCTTGGAGCTGCCACTGCTATGTGGGGTAGCAGGGCAGGGAAGGAAGCCATGCTATGAGCTTCCATCCCCAGCACAGGCTGGTGAGGATTCCGGGGAAGCATGTTGGAGAAACTTGTGAGCTACATAGGTCAACTTGGGAACATGTTACTTGAAAACTTGCTTTAACTTTGAAACTATCTCCTCCATTTTGAAACTCCAAAGTTTGGGAATTGTCTGGAGACCTAAAGAGAACTTACTGTGTTATTGTTTTCATCGTAAGACATCTGAAGTGGTTGCTGCTGTTATATCAAATGAGTCTTGCTGGGTTCGGGCCACATTAGAGCTGAAAGAATACTGGATCTGTGCCTTTTGGAGGAGGATTGATGGCACCATCCTGGTTTCTTTATTGGATTAGAATCTCCCACGGAAGTGGGATAATGCCCATCTTGGTTTTTTTCATTTGACTTGAAGTGAATAGTTGTGTCTTTGGAGGAGGGCTGACGACACCATCTTGGTTTTCTTCATCTGGCTTAAAGATGGGAAACTGCCATTTGTGGACACATTTGGCTTAGAACCCATGTGAAGTTTCTTGAACTAGAGACTGAACTGGTTGGTAAGATAATCAAAAGATAATCAAAGGAGTCCATTGTATGCTCAATGGCTCTTGTCTATTTTGTCTTTTTAATGAGTAAATCTGCATTTGCCTCTTCTTAAGGTGAGTGTGAGCTTCCTACTGCTTGTGCGGGCTGGGACAAACCTGACGAGTGGCTGGGTTTAAAGGGCCAGTTACTCCTGTTTGTAAGTTTAGTTTAAGTTCTTTGTTTTGCCTGTTTTGTTACCCAATTTCAGAGTGACCACAACGGGGGTGGGGTGGGAGGTGTACCCAAGGGGATTAACAACCATTTAAATAAAAAATATATATAAATATAAATAAAAAAGAGAAAATAAATTAAAAGGGCACATTTATTATTTTTTTAAAAAAAGTTCTTGACCAAAGGGAAATTATGAATCCATAAAATAAAATTAAAAAAAAAAAACTGAACAAGCTGTGAGATTTCTGGGACAATATACAACTTGAGTCTTCAGAAACACAGCAACTTTTCTCTCTATTTTTCTTTATAGTTTTTATGACTTCTGCTCACAGAAAGGAGCACTTTCTCCCATCTGGAATGAATCCCAGGACTCATTTCCTGGGGTTGCACATATAAACTATATGTGTAATTACAGGTGTCAATATACATGGAGCACTAAGCACAGAGCTGCCTGCAGTGCTAAATAAGCATCCACTATTGGTGTCACAATAATAATAGTTATTATCATGGTTGCTGATCACCTCTGGGATATATGTTACACATCACTGTATGTACCACCTTGACCTGCTCCTCTTACTAGCGGGGTCACTTTATTTGGGCTCTGTGTGGTCTTTTCTCATCCCACACCACTCCAAATGCTGCCACCCTGTGCAATGACAGTTTACTTGTTTGTTGATGGTGCCTATTTCTCTGTCCTCCCACCATACTAAGTCCTCCCCTTGTGAGAAGATATGCTTTTCTATTGAGTCACAATCTCAGAGACCACCCTGAAGAGACACTCCATTTCAAAAAGTAGTAATAGTCTTTTATCTGTTAGACTTCAATCCAAAAAGTCCAGAAAAGGAGTGCAACTGGCCTAGACTGGTGAGGTATCCATGTGAATCTATGCAACTGAGGCAAAAGCAGAGGTATGTTGTATGTAATAAATTCTGTCTCTAAGTTGAGAGAAGGGGGAGGTACTAAGGTCCCTCTTCAAATATCAAAGTACAACCTGATGATTTAACTACAATAGCCATCTTAGACTGTTGGAGAGGCTCAGAATACCCATCATCGCCTCATAACCTCAAAGTTGAGATGTCCCCTAGGCCACTTGTAAAAATGTGCTACGTAGTTTGGGCAGATAAAAGGGAGTAATGAGGAATAAATGAACAAATTTCCTAAATGCCAATTAGCAATAAAAATTGAGGCCAATGCCAATATGTCTTTGGACCTGTTCAGAAAATGATCAAGTGGAATCTAAAATTTTTTGGTGAGCATTAAAAATATCACCTGAAACTGATTCAAAGTCACTCTGCAAACCAAGATCTTAGAGGGAGACTTCAGCACACCCATAATCCTGTTTCTAGCATCTACACAGCACTAGGTTAGCATGCTTCCAATAGCCAATAAGTGATCTGCCAGGGTAGATGAAGGCAGGCCTGGATACAGGTTGAGTGCCATCAATCTTGTCTCACCCTGGGGAATAGGAGGCGAGAAAGAACAAATCTTGATTATGAGATTAATCCTGTGGGCTCTCCAGTACACAATATTCTGAACAGTCAGTCAGAGTCTTCGCCCTTTATTGCTCTTTTGCAGATGCACTTGAAGGTGACAGAGTGTGACTTTAAATACAAGTTCATTTCATTGTCATGGAGAACTTTTGGGAGATACAAGTTCTTGTGCCTTCCTCAGAGTTATTCAGTCCCTCAGGCAGTGGGTTTTATAATTTCTTATTAGCTCCTGGGTGATTGCATTTCACAGAGATCCAATGTACTGTCGTAGTCCAGTCTTATTCCTATCTCTTCTTGCACAACCTCAACTCTCCTCTCCTAGAATGATGGGACAGATAAGCCACTGGAAAGGCCCCTCTACTGTGAATAAATGATCTGGTACAGGCAGAGATCTTTCAGGAAAGAGATCTGGGGAATTCTTCTGTTCTTGTTGAAAGATTTCCAAAATGCTATAAAGCGCAGAAAGAAAAAGGCACTAAATTAAGAGCTATCAAAATTGACATGAGGTCTTCAGGAGACATAGATCCCTTTTTCAAATTGATATCTATTTAACACTTAATTAGTTAAAGGTAGAACATTTTGATTTGATGTGTGAATACTACAAAACAATCAACACAATAAGTCTCATTAATACTCACCACCTTTTTCTCTTTGAGAATGCTTACAAGGTTTCCTTCCAAACATTACTGATAGTCTCCATGCTGTCCATCCCTAGGATTTATTTTTCTTGAACAGGAAGTTTGTTATCTTTTGACCACCTTCCCTATTTTGCTCACCTCATCCCAGCCTCTGGAAAGTACTAAGAGTTCCCTATATCTATGAATACAGATGATAGCATAAAAGTACACCAAACTGCAGGCTGGTCCAAGAATACTGTACCCCTCAAACTGGTCTCAATCTTGGAAGGTGCATCAAAGACTGTCAGAGAGTGGGGGGTTGTCATTTGTCTTGCAGTTTCCTTTTCTATCTTGTTTCACTTTTCCCTCCTCTCTTCCTTTTATCTTTCTGGTAAGGTGCATGAGATGTGGTTAATATGTCTCAAGTCACAGCACATTCTCTTTTCAGACAATGCAAAGTGGATCTCCTGTTTCAGTACATCTCCTTTGTCCTTTCTACAGTCTCATTTCTCTATTCCCATTCCATAAACACCCTAAGTGTCTAACATCTGTCCTTTTGGTTAATATATTCTCATAAAATGTATATTACTTTTGTGTTGCCATAAATAGACCTGTGTGCTTGGAAATGGTATCTTATGCAGCATCATACTCTTAAGCCCTTTCTGTATTGCTGGGGGTACCTCCAGAAGTTGAACTCTATCCATCTGTTTCATTCTTTCCCATCCCCCAGATGGCATCCAGGCCACCTCTCCCACCATAACCATATATATTGCTGGAGTATCTGTTTCCTGTGGACCTGGGGTCAAGTTTCTTTATGAAGACAGGAGTGGAATTGCTGAGTCTACAATACAAAGAGCCTTCCACTTCTAAGTCATCACAGATTACCTTTTAAAAGAGCCATCCTTCTGTATTTGTGCCATCCTACTATTTCTCCTCCATAAAAATCTCATCCATCCCCCAAAATGCATGAAACTACCAATAGAAAGCCCTCAAGTCTTTTAGGGCCTGAAGGGCTCCTCTAGCAAAATTGAAATATTCCTCTGCATGATGTATGGGACATGTTTTTATTCTCTTTGGGTCTTTTTCTGAAGATCACATAAATAACTCATCAAAGGTGCCAAACTCAAGTGCCTATCACATTCATGGGCACTCAATACATTTTGATTTCTTTCCTTTCTCTGAATACAGAAACTGCTAAAAAATAAATAAATAACATTTATTAGCAACACCTGGTAAAGGAGAGCAATGGAGGGGTGAGGGGAAGGGGATGAGTTACCTTCCAGACCACAGCTGCTAGAGAAGGGAGGAACTTAGAATAGCAAAGTCACCCTCATTCTCAAACCCCACCTGGACATTCATTCGTAAATCATATGAACAGAAAAATAAGATCAAGAATAGTTAGTTTATTAGATAATCAACGTGAAGATTCAGATCACAAAGATGTGAAATTTAGATATAAATTACTTAATATTAAAAAAAAAAGTGAAGATTCAAGCCCAGGGAATAACCCAAGCAGCTTTTTACTCTGCAAGAGCAGCACCATCAAACACAAGTCACTTATATAATGTGCAGAGGCCAAAACAGTGAGTCAGAAAAACCAAAACAGCAATTCTTGAGAGAAGCGGTTTTCAGCTAAATAGGCGTAGAGGAAAACAAAACAGGATCCAGTCTCCTCTTCAAAGATGCAAAGGTTGGGTACCCATTGTTAAATCTTTTTTTAAATCTGAAAAGTCTTACTACACCTTCTGGCAAAGCGACTTCTACACAGAAGGTGGAGCCTGTAAAGATAGCTTGTTAGTTTTTGCACCATACCTGAGGTGGGAGTTCCCCAGAAAATATATTACATTTTGTTTACAAGTAGGATACCCTTGAATGTGATGAGAAACCCTTGGGGTGTTCATTAAGACACCAAATACTGGCCCAATCTTAAGAGTTTGTGACTCAGGAAGTCTGGGCAGGACCCCTGAGCATTTGTATTTCTCAGACATCCATCCAAGAGAAGCCCTTGCTGCTTCCTGACCTGGGGCCATTCTCGCTGCTCAAATCTCCTTGACAGAACTCAGCCTCTCTTGAGGCTTTCTCTAGATTTCCCTAGAAATAATTCACTGACAGGACAAATTTCAGGCAACCAGAATGAGTCAGATACAGACTACAATTATATGAATAAGCCAAAATCCACCCCAAGATTTCACTTGATACATTCTTTATAATGTGTAAACTGTAAATGACTCTCTAGCTCTCTTTTTTTTTTTTAGACTTTAACTTGGTGGGTAAATTCACCTCTCTTACTTCCATTGAGTCTCTTATCTCCTTTCTATATTTCCCTTCAGGAATATTTTCTGGCCAAACAAATCACCTTTTGAGGATTCTCAGATGTCAAAGTGCTTGACCTACTCAACCATCACAGCTATTTAAGGCTCTCCCCTACAGTTCACAGCCTACTCAGTGTTATCTCTACAGCAGTCAGAGCTGGGAGGAGCAGAGAAAACCTCTCTTCCAACCTTTAAGTAACTTGCCCCCATACTGAGAAGGAATCCACATAGCAGTACAAAATGCATCAGAATAGAAATCAGGAGAGGATCTCTGCCACTAATCCAAATAACCTGCCCACCAGCCTCAGGGCTCCGGCAATGTCTGCAAACTTCAACTCCACTCCTACAGAATGAGCCTCAAGCTGCCTGCTGTCCAATTCAAAAGTGTAATAATAAGAACTATTGCAGGAGTGGACTCTTGCAATAGGGAAAACACTACTATAAGATCTATAGGTGTTAATGAATGATTAAAAGGTAACCTAGGACCTCCAAAGTTGCATTTTCCAAAGGATTCTGGCCATCAGTGTGCACAAAGTCAAAGCAGACTCTTAGTGTAAAAGAACTTTAATAGAACTAGTGTTCATAGATAAGAAAGGATTAAAGGATTATAGTTTTTATAGTGAAATGCCCAAAGCTATCCAGCCCCTCAGAGGAAAATGCCCCAGTCAATCACTATTGGCCCAAAGCAGTGCTGCTGAGGCCCATAAGCTTGCCAGTGGGAGATTTGATAGGTGCTGAACCAAACCAAGACCTTGGGTCTTCCTGCATCTATCTTATCAAAACTTTCTGAGCTTCACTATCCTTTGTCTTCAAATAGAGACACTCTACCTCCATTTCTTTCACAGATTGGAGTTCTGATTAAGATTTCAATTGACAAAGATCCTACAACTAAATCACATGAGCCAGAGATTGAAAACCAGCAAACGGCACTTGCCATTTTCCATCTCTTACAATTCATGATTCTATAAAACACTCACGAGAAAATCCTTTAAGTCATATGAGGTTATAATCAGGCTGTTGTCCAATGACAAACTATGACATCAAATTTCAACTCCTTCTGGAAGATTCTGTAGAATGCCAATGCCAGGCCATGCTTTACTGAGATCAAGGTAGAAAAGGAGGGTAAAAAAAAAAAAAAAAAATTCATACATGGTCCAGACACTGATTTTCAGTATTGGGAACCCTGGGTGGTGCTGTTCTTGAGAAAGGGATTGGATCACAGCAGCTGTCAGGCCCGGGGAGGGGCCTTCGGGATCATTCTTTCTCTCTTCCTGTTGCAATTACACAGACCTGGCAGACCACGCTCCCACCCCTCTTTCTTCATTGTTTTTCCCACTTCTTATTTTGTTCTCATCTCTTGGAATAAATTCTTCCTGGAAAAGAACAGTGTTCGCTACCCAGTTTCTATCACTCTGGCAAAACTGGCTTGAAATATTGAGTTATCAAAAAACAAACCAAGAATATTTATTACACACCTGAGTTTAGAGACTGACATATTTATCTCTCCTGTTTCTTTGCTTATTCTTGCATTCATCAATTCTTTGTTCCATGATATAACTAAGGATATGTTTAGAATTTGCTGCTCTCACTGCATGAAATTCAAGCTGCATTCACTGTGGTACATCATACCACCAATTGAGACTAATAAAGAAAACTTGTCATTTTCACTCCATAACCCAGAATTACCCAAATATGTCCTTGTCAAAATAACCTATGTTGAACAAGCACTGGTAAAATTGTTATTTTTTTCCCTTTAATCAAGAAGAATTTCAGTTCCTGAAATATTGAATAATAGCAATACAATCAGAGCAAAGTCAGAGAAGCACTGACTCTCATTTCACACAGCTCCTTGTGGCATTCTCAACTTCCTACTCCTGGAGTCTGATCACCTCTCTGTGGTCAGTTTGGAATTTTTATGAGTTTGACTAAAGTCTGATGAGATCCACAGCTCAAGGAATGAAGAGAAGGTGACCTCCTTAAAAACTTGCAGATCAAAACAAAGGTTGGAGCAAATTTCCAATGATTCAGCCTGGTAATATTTGAGACTAAACTTTCATAAAGTCATGTTACCAATGCAGCATTTTTAAATAAGAATATGAAACACCTGTAACTCTCATTTTTTTAAGTTAGACATAGCAAAAAGACATACTTTCAAAGTTAAGTAGATAACATTCCATCTTCTTTTGGTTCTGTTTATCTGGGGAACCTTAACTAATAAAATGGCAAACCCACAAATGAGGATTTAAAAATTTGTGTTAACATTACAGGGCAGGATGATTCACACTTGCATACTCTAAATAGGTTCTGCCTCCACTATATCAAGAGAAAACATACTGTTTTCAGTAGAAGAGAGTTTTAATACAATTAGAATGCAATAGAGCCTAGAGAGGGAAGTACATTTTTCAAATCAAGCACCCAAAGTTACCCCTCCCCTTGGGGGTAAATACCATCTAAACAAAGTTGGCCAAAAGCAGGATTACAGAGGCCCAAAAGCTTGCCACAAGTCTAGGGCACTTTCTGGTAGGGACCCAGAGGAAAGGGGCAGAAGAAGCCAGGCAAGTCTGGAAGGAAAAGAGCAAAATCAAGATAAAGACTGCCATTGTCAGCCTCCCCACAGGCCTCTCACCTACATGTTTCAAGTATCTCTTTCCATGTCCCCCAAGTCCCTCCTATAGGTTGGAGACTGAGAAGCAAGAAGAGCTTCTCAGCTTCTCACATGAATCTCTGATCCATAGCCTCTGCCAGTCCTCTTCTTGTGCTCCATCTTTCTAGCTTCTCTTTACTGCCAGCAACACCTAGGGTGGGGTAGGGAACCTGGAACCTCCCCTTTCCCTGGGGATCACCCTGTTACATTAACAAAAAGCTTTTATTGCCCTTAAAACAGAACATACTTAAATTCAATAGTTAGTCATTTAACAGATGAAAAAACTGGGGACTTGTGGGGTTGGGAGACTTCTCAGGGGTCACCTAACTACTTGACAACATACCTGGGGGACTAGTTCTCGGAACATCTATTCCCTTTTCAATCAATGTTCAAGCCTGCATGCTACACACTGGGATATAATTGCTGAGTGCTTAAAAAGTTATATGATGAAATTTCTATACAGTATTGCAAATATTCAACAATATAGAAGTTGCAACACAAGCATGAGACTCTTGACAGCATAGCTAAAGACTTGAAAGAGGTCCTAGAATTTATAAGGGCTTGGCATACAATAAAGGAAGCATCAATAGGTGATTCAAACTAGGCCTTTGGAAGTTGACACTTGGAAAAGAAAATTTACTTAGTTCATTATATCGCAACCTATACAAATCAGTGGAAGGATGAGAGTTAACATGTTAACCTAATCCATAAATTATTTTAAAAGAATTATCTCATTAATCTTGAGGTACAATTACCTTTATTCAGTCTAATAACAAAGTAAAATATCTAAAAGAAAAATCTGCTAGACTTGATGAAATTTTTAAAAATTCAACTGCCATTCATTTCAAAACTAAAACTTATACAAAAATTAAAGATGAATGATAACAGAAGAATGATAAGAAATATTATGAATCAAAAATTATATAGAGAATATACATATATTTTATATTCTATATTTCATATTGAAAGACTAACCTCATCCCAAATGAGCAAATCTGTGAATTAATCATTTGTAAGAGGAATCTAAGTGGCCATAAAGCTCATAAAATATACTATAATACAGAAAAATGAAAATTAAAACAAAATCACTATTATTTTTCACCCATCAACATGCAAAGTTAAAAAAACAAGTTATAATAGTAAATGCTGATAAATGTATCATAAACTCATTTTTTATTGGTAGGAATATAAATAAAAACAATCCATCTGGAAAGCATTTTGGCATTAAAAGCTAACTCTTTAAAATGTGCATATCATCTAACAAATATTTGCTAAGCACTTGTTACATGCCAATTTCCAGAAACTCATAAAAGAGCCAACTTTCTTGAATATAAAAACATAACATAAACTGCTATCCAATAATTTCTTTCTGAAGGATTTAATCTCATAAAAGGCTGATAGAAAATATGTTAATCAAGAGTTACCTATAGTGTCTCAAAAACTTAGTTATAACATGTACCAAAAAAATATAAAAATGATTTAATGAAGCTATAACATCAAAGTGAAAAACTATTAGTCCTTAACTAATGATTTGATTTAAAAAATGGTGTGGAGAAATGGTAATGCTATTATCCTCAAGTTGAGAAAGGCAAGATGCAAATTACTTCATTGAGATTACAATATATGTCATTCTATATTATTCCATTTTTGATCTGAGTATTTATTAAATTATGGTTTCTGGATAATGGACTAATTCATAATCTTGAATTTCCTTTTATTTTTCTGATTTCCCTAAATTTTCTTTACTGAGTATGTATCAGTTTTAGAGTCAGAGCTAAAAAAAAAAAAAAAAGAAAAAAAAGTAAGAACTTTCCATAAGGTTTTGTGAGGAAAATTACATAGGATTGAATTTTTAGTGGGAGTTGCATGAACACATACACGTTTGTATGTGTACTTGATATAACAACTGTCAAAAGTTTTTAACTGGTGGGAATTCTAATACAGGTAATAAAATTGGAATTCAGTTTTGTGCTTCTATTTGTCATTCAATTCTACTCGAAATTCTGGACAGGTAAGTACCACCTACTGAGAAGAACTCCCCCAAAATACAAATTCAATGATGATCTCATTAGGCCACTTTACTTGCATCTGAATAAAATGAGGGAATGTAGTATCCTATTTACAGTTGTTTCACAAGTTTTACCCAAATGTTTAAAAAATATTGATATACACTACCAATATTCAAAGCATTCTTTGTGCTCAAAAATAAAAAGAAATCTCAAAACCAGCCATTTTAAGCTGATTTAATTAACAGAAATTCTGCACTATAGGTGACGAACTGCCAAGAAATTTAATAGGAAAAATTGTCTTCTTGAATTAGAAGCTTCTCAGCTGGAAGAGCTGTCTTAGGATCGTTGCAACCACAACTGATTTTCTGTTGGAATAGTCAAAACTGTAGCTTAGTAATGAATTTGACTTTTCAGGTAGTGGAGTGAATTAGTAGTTTATAGAATCTGGCTTTCAAGAATAACAGAAAATTGTTTGCAAATTTGTTTTCCTTTAAATGTGTGAAGTTGTCAATATGGAACAAATGGAGAATTCCCTCAGGAAAGAGTTCAGAAGACCTGTTTTACTCTCTGGGTCCTTAAAGGTTTAAAAATAAATGGGATCGGATGTTCCTATTGCCCTATACCTAGCAATACACAAAGGTGACTTGAACCCAACACAAGGAAATATAGTAGGAAGTTTGATCCTTCCTTCAGGATCACACACTCAGTAATATCCATGCAAGATCAACTTGCAGGGGGATTTTGGAGATGTAAATCAGCTCCTTTAGTCTTTCAATCAGTACTATCCTTAGCAAGCAGTTCTTATATCAAATATTGAGAATTTAATGTTGAGAGAATTTGAGAATCTAGTATTACTTTGGTGTTCTTTTCAATTTCATGAATTTCCTGTAATTGACCTTGAATATTCTTTTCAGACTCTTAAATCTTGTACTAGTATCAAAAATGTCATATTTTGTGGTGCATTATATTTTATTATCAAATAAGTAGTTACTCAAAATTTTAAGTTTTCTTAAATAGTTGATCTGTTTTTTTTGTTTGCATTAACTTTAGAACTGTTATCCAGAAGACAAGAAATAATTGTTGCAAAGAATGTGGAGAGGTGGGAACTCATGTACATTGTTGGTGGGAATGTGAATTGGTGCAGTCATTGTGGAAAGTAATATGGAGACTCCTCAAAAAATTAAAAATAGAAATTATATACAATTTAGTTATCCTACTTTTGGACTTTTACCTGAATAATACAAAAACACTAATTTGTAGAAATACTGCACAACATGTTCATTATATGTAGAGATACTTCACACCATGTTCATTACAAGACTAAAAGTTCTGGAAATAACTTAAGTACCCATCAGCATATAGTTGGATAAAGTAGATGTGCTATATTACATGATGGAACAATACCCTGCTATTTTTAAAAATGAAGAAGTTTCTGAAACGTACACTAACCTAGTGGATTACATCCAAGAGGATGTTATGCTTAGTAAAATAAATCATACAAAAAGACAAATGCTGTACGACTTCACGCATATGTAATATGTAATGAAAATCAATGCACTAAAATAATAAGCTTTGAGTCTATAAGACCAACTAGTGATTCACTAGAAAGGTAGGGGGAAGGAATAGGTAATCAGAAAAAGGAGAGCAATTGTATGCTGAAGGACAGAATGAGAATTTCAATGGTAAATTTAATTCAGTAACCACATATGTTGCTTTTCAATGATTCACACCTGAAACTTACATCCTATTATAATGCAATGTTACTTTAAGAAAAAAAATATAAGCTAAAAACAAAATTTAACTAAGCAACAAGCTGGTAAAAAAATATATATATATATACATTAAAATAAGAGACTAAGCCATCATTTTCTAGCTAGCAAGTTTGAAAAAGAATAGCAATATCATTTATGAAGACATAGGCATTTTCACTGCTAGAGAGCATGTAAATTGGTACAACTTTCCATAGGAAAATTTAGCAATATGCGTAACAATTTTTGACTCAGAAATTTTAGCTTAATAGTTTATGAGGGGAAATCAGATATGCTTGCAAAGGTGAGTGAATGGGAATGTTTCAGATTTTTTTTAGTGGGAAAACAAGAACCCACCTAATACCCAACAATGGAAATTTAATGTTAAATGAATTTAGACTTGGCCACCAAGATGGAACTTTCCAGCTGGGGCCATGAAAAATCACAAGGTAAAAAAAATCTATAATCATACTTAGAGCCCCATTTTCACTACTGGGACTTGCATCTCTACACAAACTCTTGTGCCTTAACCCTGATCATAGACTCCCTTTTGAAGAAATCATCCTACGTAGATATTTTGTGTCATTCCCACTCCTTAAGGTCACTTGGTAGCTTTCTACACATTTTTTTCAAGAACTTTCAATTTGCAGAACCTCTATATATAAAATTTTGCATATAAAATTCTCATAATTTTACATATAAAATTCTCATAATTTTATTTTTGCATATAAAATTCTCATAATTCTGAGTTTCTAGATTTCAGAGTCTGGACTCCAGCAGTGACAGAACCTCACCTTGAAGTCTCACCTTGGGACATTGTTCTGTTCTGTAGAGGCTTATTTCTGATGTGTTCATATAGCACTAGTCCATCTATGTTCTTTGCCACAAAATTCTTCCTCCTATTCCACATGGCATCTGATACTTTCTTAATTGCATATGATAATGTCTCTGACTATTTTAGTTCATTAACTGGAGCCAGTGGCTAGAATACCAGAGAAAATGTTTTAGGTGCTTGCAAGTAGGAAATGGTCATTCAGAAAATTAATCCATTGTGAATTATGAGATGAGGTAACAAGGACTTCCAGCGCTAAGTCACAAAACCCATTCTCCTGCTCATGGAAGAGGTACCATATACTTCTACAGGCTACTAATGTGTCCACTTGTGGAGGAAGGCAGAGTGAAGGATCTGCTGGGAGATGGGTGTATAGGGGGGAGAATTGGTTTCCATTCTGTTATTTTCTCAAGAGACTGCAGTTGCTGATCCCAAGTCAGCAAAATGAGGTCTGAGATTCTTTTCACTGTCACTGTTACGGGTTAGTCCTCTTTTTATCAAGAGCACAAACTACTTTTGAGGGAGGAAAGAAGGCCTTATAGTTGAAATAGTAACCACAACTCCACAACTTCTCTTACTAAGTTTCATAGAAACCTAACCTCTATAATACCATTTTCAGACCAATGGAACTCATTAGGATGTCCCTCCTACCTCTTAAACTCTGAGATGTTCCAATAATGATTAATAAAGCCTCCGGCCATGGAGATACCACCCAGTCTCACAAATGTTTTTCTAAGAGAACATATAATAATTATACACGCTATGTTCTGCTTTAAGCTTTGTCTAATTGTCAACTCATGTAATCTTAATAAGTATGAAGGATAAATATTCCTACTTTATTAGTCACTTCTATTGGAGGTTACAGGTAATTTCATTTCTTATTTCTTGTCCAGACATAAAATTAGCTTCAAGATTTGCTTCTCTATTGCCAGTCATTCCCTTTGATCCATATTTCCTGATACTTCTAGAATATTCCTCTTGTCCCAAAACCTTTAGTAGCCCTCTAGTGGATTGCACAACAGTTATATTTTCATAGCCTGATTGAGAAGACTTCCTTTCTCATTTCCCACAAGTTCATTGCCATACATCAGTTTCTCTATGCTCTTCACAATAAATTACTTGCATTGCTCAGAAAAGACATCGTTAATATCTATGTGCCTTTGTTTTCTTGCTTAACATGGACTTCCCAGAGAAAGAGTATGAGGTAAATATTTGTAGGCAAGAGTGCTGGAGTGTTCTCGTAAGGGAACTATTTTTTTTATATATATAAATTTCACAACATTGTCATCCCCAGGGTTTACCCCCACTCCCCTCCACCCACCCCCCTTTCCCTCCTGCTCAAAGTTGTGCTCTTCAGTTTGGGGCTTAGCTTGTTTTGACTTTTCCCCAAGTCTTTTGTTTATTTTTTCACTATATCCCATATGTTAGAGAAGTCATTTGGTTTCTGTCTTTTTCTTCTTGACTTATTTCTGCTAATATGATTTCTTCTAAGTACATCCATGTTGCTATAAAATCGTCAAATTTGTCATTTTTAATTGATGAGTAATATTCCATTTTGTATATGTACCACATTTTTTTATCCAGTCATCTGTTTTGGGGCATTTAGGTTGCTTCCATGTCCTTGCAATTATAAATTGTACTGCAGTAAACATCTGAGCACAGGTGTCCCTTTGTACCCACATATAGGTCTCTTTTGGGTAGATTGCCAAGAGTGCAATTGCTGAGTCAAATGGTAATTCCATTTTCATTAACTTGAGGGTCCTCCATACAGCTTTCCATAGTGGTTGGACTAGTTTACATTCCCACCAGCAGTGTAGTAGTGTTAAGGGAACTATTTATAAGGGGGTGCATTAGCTGTCTAATATGTAAAACATTGTCCTAAGCCCTAAAACTTAAATAAATTATAAACTTAAATAAGATAATAAGCATTTACTATCTCACGTAGTTTCTGAGGAATTCCAGAGAAGCTTAGCCATGCAGTCCCAACTCAGGGACTCTCATCAAGGTGCTTCAAAATCTGTTTGTGGGGGAATTCTACTTCCAGGCTGGTTGCATGGCAATGAAGCGCTCATTCCTACCCACCTGGACCCTGTAGTTTCCACAGGCATGCACCTGGATTTCCCCAGGACATGTGTAAGACAGAGTGAAGGAGGGAGCACACCCAAGACTGAAGGCACAGTCTTTCCATAAATGAATCTAGGAAGTGAAATCCATCATAGCTGTCATCAGACTCTTCACTAGGATGAGTCACTAAGTCCAGCCCACACATGCAAGAGGAGGGGAATTAAACACCATTTCTTAAGAAAAGGAACACTAAATAATTTAAAGCCTCCACAGAGCTTGAGGGAAGCAGGGATGGGCAGAAAGAAAATTTAAATGAAGATGCATTATCAATAGAGCCTTGACTCTGAAACTTGAATGGCCCTTCGGAACATCCCAAATTAAGGTAAAGAGACAACCTTCATCATTCCTGCATCAGGGCTATTCCTGCATCAGCCCTATCAGGGCTGCAGATTTGTCCCTGGAAGGGGCATGATCTTGGGATGGCAAGAATTCTTGGGATGACAAGAAACCTTTGGCAGAATCAATTTCTGGGATTATTCAGGTGTGTGATCTCAGCAGCCAACACATCTGTCAGCCACAACCTCCTTGGCTCTGAGGAGATACTGGGTGCCATTTCACAGCATCTATTAAATTCACTCTCTGCCTCTTGGATCAAAATGCTTTAAAATGAAAAATACTCCTATTTGGAGCTGCTCCTCTGAATTCCCGTTGACCACTTGTCCTGGCTAAAACATGCAGGATATTGGTTGGCACTGGTCCCACTGCTACACCTTTATCCATCATCTTCCTCAATCAGTCAAGCTATTCCCAGTCCTACCCAGTCCCCCAGGGATTGAATATGATGGTTTGGTAGTTTATTGTTGGACAATCTGAAGGGTCTGAATCTCTGGTCTTTAAGTCTTTCACAAATCAGGGGTTTACCCTTTTTCATTTACAGTCACAATTGGGCAGGGTGGTACCAGGTGACACCCTGTTGGAACTCACAGCTGTTTCTCCACAGCTCTAACAGCTGCCTTACCTCCAGTGATGATCATTTTCACCTACTCCAGTCACCATGACAGCCACTTTTCTTACCTACACTTTGTTTGGCAGAAGAAAGAAGTAATCAGATGATAGCAGCAACTGAAAGTATAATGGGACTTTTACTATCTCCTGGTAGAAGTAATACTCTTCTGAAGAGACAAGATCTCAAAATGTATTTAAAAAAACTCAGGGTTATAAGAACAGAAAAAACAAGTTGCCAAATGATTCATTTAAAGAGAAGATAAGTGCGGTGACGCCTACATCTTCCCCTTGGTTTCAAACACATGTAGTCTACCCACTGAGGACACAGTACCAAAGATCATTAAGGGAGTTAATGCATCACACACACACACACACAACACATAGGCATGAGCTGAAGGTGAGGATCTAGAGCAGTAGTCTCAAATAAGCTGGGGACCTGGGTCACTTGTCCATTTAAGTTATTGATGCTTCCTGTCCCCACATTGCTGCCATCTTGCAATAGATTGCTTCTGGTTCCACCCACTCCTATAACTTGGCAGATTTGACAGAACCACATCACAACAGTCAGATGAGGCCCCACAGGTAGGTGGTGTCCCTATCAGGTTCTCTATCCTTTCCAAGAACAGAAATACAAGGAACTGCTTTTCAAAAGTAGTGTTATCTCTCGAAGATGGCATGACTTAACTCCACAGCCCTAAGAGTCTAAGTTAATTTTCTTAGTAGGGTTTGTAAATGACTACTTAGTATCTTTTGCCCCCCATGGAGACCCTAATGCTTCAGGAGCTGATGGGAGCATGGGGGTCAAGCAGCAGGGTTAGTGACACTACAGTCTGGATCTACTCAAAATCCTTTCCTGCTTTGGAATCCACTTGAAACTGGTATTCAAAGATAAAACAGATCAGGCAATATGTGAATTCCTATCAAGGACGCTGTTTCCTTCTTACTGACAGGCACTCAAGTTATTGAGTAGCTGCAACACTTTGCATGGAATACAATGTGTCTCATAAGACCTCTAGCTACTTGCCAAACCTTGTTAATTTATCCCAACCAGCATCATATTGTCAATATGGTGGGCCAAGATGCTAGAGGATATTCAGATGGAATAATGGAGGCATCTTCTCTGGAGCTCTGCTGCCCTTCTAAGTAAGTTCTATATCTGGTCTTCTAAGTTTTATTGCCTATTAGATACAGTTCCTTTACACACTGACAACAAAGTCCTCTGACGTTCACGTTCTACCTTAAATTGATGATTAATTGCTCTTGACCTTTTTTAAAATGTTCCAATGCAATGTACTTGGCAAGAAACATTCAATTCTAGTCATTATGATTACTACCTCCACTGTGCCTCTCAAATGCTAGACAGGTTTCATCTGCCAGAACATTCTGTTCTACAGGAATCACACTCCAGGTGACCAGTAGTGAAATGTTAACTGAACTGCTACAGCATCATATGCTGGGGAATATCAGGGCTCCACCCCCCTTCAGTGTTGTGGTGGGTTACCAAGCTCCAAATTCCCTCCTAGGATTCTGTGTTTTTGGACTGCTTCTAGCACCAATTCTTTTAGGTCAATTCCCTGGGAAATATAATCATATGTAGACTTGCCTACATGTGTTTCATTAGGAGTACTCTTCCCCAGGAGGAAGGAAAATATTGGGCTGAAGCAAATATTAAAATGTAATTTGGTTGCAGTTGATCCCATGAGAATTTTAAAGCTAAAATTACACTTCATAAATGCCCCTGATCAAAAAGAGATGGCGTGGGGGAGAGGGGGGGGTCTTTGAAACTCTATCTCCACCAGTCACTGAATACAAGTTGCTTCTGAGGAGAATAACCTGAGTGAGGTAGCTTGACCAATGGAAGAAACTGCCTTGCACCAGTGACTTGGCTGTGAGCTGTCTGGAGGAAACACAGCAGTTGGGGGAACATATGCCTTCACCCTGAAATGGGATCTCAGTAACACAGCCCTGCACCATTACCCCTGCCCTAATCTCCACATGGGTCACTCTACTCATTGTTTTGCCTCCATCCATGTCCTTCTAACCTCTATTCTGTCCACAACAGCAAGAGAAATCTTGTATAAAGCAAACCTTGCTACAATGTGCACCAACCCCCACTTCATTCAAAACAAAAGTTCAAGGTCCTAAACAGACCTCCAAGGCCTTACCTAACCCAGGTCCATCACTCTCTGCTCCTTCACTTCCTTGGTCTCCAGCAATATAGTCCAGAAATTCTCAACCCATTTCATGCTCCTAAACCTGACAAGTTCTGTTCTAACTAAAGAACTTGTTATTGCCTCTGAGTCAAGTTCTCCTCTTTCTCCAGATTTTCTTCTCAATGGTCACACCTCAATCTTGATGTGTCAATTCAAAGGACACACCCCAAAAGAAGTCTCTGCTAATTAGCCAAAAATATATCCCATTCCAATTTTCTCTGTCAGAGCACCTGTGTATTTCTACCCTAGTATTTATTTCTTTAATTAATTGCCCATCACACACACATGCGCATGCATGCGTGCACACACACACACACACATATTTTACTCTTCTCCTCCCTCTCTTGCTCTATGCTTCAGTTCTGTTGGCAGCTTTCAATTTTTCTTGTCTGTTTGTTTTCTCTGTAGCCCCCATATAAGTGAGACTACCCCATATTTCTCTTTTTCTTTATGACTTATTTCCGCTAACATGATTCCTTCTAGGGCCATCCATGCTGCTGCGAATGACATAAGTTTGTGTTCTTTGATTGATGAATAATATTCCGTTGTGTAACTATACCACATCTTTTTCAGCTATTCATCATTTTTGGGACATTTGGGTTGTTTCCATCTTGGCAATTGTAAATAATGCTGTGGTAAACATCTGGGTACATGTGTCTTTTGGAATTAGTGTTTTTGTGTCCTTCAGGTAGATTCCCAGTAGTGAGATTGCTGGGTTGAATGGTAGTTCCATTTTCAGTACCTTGAGGGTCCTCCACACAACCTTCCATAGTGGCTGGATCAGTTTGCATTCCCAACAGCAGTGTAAAAGTGTCCCTTTTTCCTCCTGCTCCTTTATCTGTATGCCTGCTCATTATCACTATTCTGTCTACATAAGAATACAAACATATACTAGGAGAGATTTTATGTCTTTACACCCACTGTAACTTAGCACTTAGAACAAGGCCTGGCATTTAGTTTCTCCTCAACAAACGTTTAAGCATCACAGACTCCTGTCATCACACAACCCCAATATTCCCTATTCCATCTTTCTGGAATATTCCTATTCATTTTCACTAAGATAACTAAATCATTCTCTCTCCTTCTCTGTCTTTCCCTTCTCTCTCCCCTTCTTCTATTCACTCCAAATACTTCTTATCATTTTCTCCACTCAGCCAGTGTTTACCTCTGTCCTCCTGTAACAATAAGATATGACCTGACATCACTCTTACATGGTATCTCAAGGATACCTTGGGTCTTATTTTACAATCCCTCCACATTAGCACCATGATAGGCCTGATTGCCTTGTTTCTATTGGATATGATTCTAGAAACACAAGTGAGGGGAACAGAGAGTGAAACAGAAGTGGGAGAAGTCAGGGAGGATGGTTAATCAGTGCTATTTCATGAGAAAATGGATGTCCTGCTGGGGAATGTTCTGAGATACTCTGAAATATACCTCAGAATCAATCCAGAAAGGATGGCGAGGCTGTTTCTTCCCCCCAAAGCTCCCATACCCCCAAATCTAAATGTTGCCCCTCAGGGTGTACCCTTCATTTTTCTCATGGCTTCCCTGAACTGTGGTACTAAAAAAAAAAAAAAAAAAAAAAAAAAAAAACCTCTAGGGGGGAAAAGTGTAAAGATACTGGAGCAGAGAAGTTCTTAACTTCTTGGGAGTTGGTGGCAGCTTCAGCTTACTGTGGTAGGTGAAGAAGATATGGAGCTGGCAGTGACACTGCTACTCTGGTCTTTCAAGCTTTCAAGGAAATGTTTTTTGCTCTGGATCGCATGACATGTCTTCTCTCTTCACAGTGCCCAGCAGAATCCTGGGTGCTGTTACAGCTGTCATGTTGACTCTATCTTTGTGATTCTCCATGGAATCCAATCACTCTTATTCTGGAAATACTGCTCTGATTTTCCTCTAGGAATTCACTTCCTTTGCTGTCCATGAATTTTCAGTGAAACTAAATCCGAAACAGCAGAATTTTGAGGAATAACTCATAGTTGATGGTTCTTACAGGGTTTACTCACAAAGGGATGATTGGGGTAAGGAAAGAGTTCCTAAGGCCTCAAAGACCAACTGTCCTACCCCAAATTGTGCCCACAGTATATGGTAGCCCACACCCAAAGCACTAGTACAAATTGGCATTGTCCCTCCAATGAGAACTTGAAACTTGCAGCACATAGTTAAGCAACAAACCAGGATGCAGCTAACCATGGCAGCTGGGGTAGTTACAAACGGGGCTAAAGCTGCAGCGTAAGGACAATCTGAAAGCCTGACTGTGTATTACTAGATGCCCTACCAGACAGCTCTCAGAGGTGGTGTCAGAGGAACATGCCATCAGTTTACTGCTTATGCCAGGCATAAACCAACAACACTCCTAATGAATGACGCTGAAGCTAAGATCTCCCAATGAAAGAAATGAAGCTCAGAGATCTGTGATGGTCTTCTCAGGAGATAGCCCAACCAAGTCTCTCTTCTGAAACTTTTCCTGAGCTGAATCTCTTGAACCACAAAGGAGTCAAGGCTCTGTTTATATCTCTCCTTTCAAACTTGACTGGTCCATTTTCCAAACCAGTTATTGCTAACTTAATGAGTGCCAGTGGGAGCTAGAAACTGATCCACTTTCAAAACCAGCTCAAGGCTCAAAACCAAAACCCCAGGTATGCATCCTATCTGCCCTGTACCATCCTGTGCAAGAGCTGGACAGACAAGCTCTGCTGTATCTGAATGGTACTGGACATGTTTATGCCTAATCCACATGTCTTCAAAACTACTGTAGTTCCCCCCCTTTTTTTTTTCCCTTTTAAACCCAAACCCAGATGCACTGAGATCAGCTATCAAAGGAAGCTAACATGACATAGTCCTGGCTATTGCTACTCAGGTGAGGGTCCTTGTGCCTTCAGAGAAACAGTATTCACAAGGGCTATTTTCACAAATACACTTGATGCAGGGAACTTGGTCCCTATGTCCAGCACCTGTAGTTTGCATCCTCCCCATGATTGTTAGTGGGCACGCCTGGGTCTAGAAGGGAGGGGCTAAAAGGGTGGCATCACCCTGGATGGAATGAGAATGTCAGGGAAAATGAGAGAGCGAGAGAGCTCAGAGAAAGAGGCTGAAGATTCATGAGGGGCTGGGAGGCTCGGTTGTCTGCACTGCCTGCCTACAGAGCCTGCCTAGAGAGAGCTCAGGATAAATTTGAAGGGGGTGACTCAGAAAAACTCACTCAGAGGGACTCAAGTGGTTGTGTCCCTACTGGCTCTTTTTTCCCTATTCATAATTAAAATCCTGTGAAGATAATTTTCTGATATTCTTCTTTACACTGATAAAACCAATGATGAACCTACTGGATTGGGATGGTTGTGAAACAACATAAAACTGTTCGACTTGGGTTTACTGATAAATAAAAAGATACTGGTAAATAAAAGGAATGCTGACATATATGCAGTTTTTCATGTCTTCAAGTTTCTCTAGTGGACAGTCACTGAAATAACTCCTTTAGGAAGGAGAAAATTAAAATTAGATACGGGGATGAGTGGCAAGATGGATGGAGAGAATAAAGTTACCAAACAAAAGGTCAACCTGAGTAAGCATTACTCTATAAAATAACAACAATTGCTACTGGAATTTTTAAAGAAGAGGATGGGAACTCAGTTGTAAAGATCAATGTAGCTTCCTAGAGAGCTTGAGATCAGAGTTATAATCATTGAATGCGCTTGCATCATTTGTGAGAAGAAAACATATATTGATCACACTTAGGTATAGATATTTTATGCTAAGCATAATTATTAAGCTATTGAGCATAAAATATATCAGCTTTGCTTATAATTGTATAATGTGGGAAGCAAATTTTGGTACCCACCTACAGGAGGAAATACAAATAATACAGTGTATATTCAAAAAAACACAATAGTACAGCAGTTAAAATTAGTGCAGATGATCATGTATATCAACAGAAATTTAAAAAAAATGATAAGAAGCAAATTTTTTAATTTACATAAAATATGTTATTATATATATGAAAATCAGAAAAAATATTATTAGAAGTATATATACCTTTCATGGATGAAGATATATACATGTGTACATTTATTTCCATTGTATATATACATGCACACAAGCATATGAATGTACACAAACACTATGCATAGGAATTAAAAACACAAATTTTATAATACTACCACATCTGGAGAGGGAGGAAGTATGGTAGAAACATTGAATGCACTAAAAAGCAGAAAATATCTTATTTTCATGTGTCCATGGAATTACCAAATCTCAGTCAGTTCTAAGAATACAGGTAACATTCTTAAACTAAACCAAGTATGTAACTAGTAATTAATATTTTCAAAGTATAAAAATCTGATCCACCTTATTCACCTAAAAGTTAAAAATAGTTCCATTTTTAACAAATAGTGCTGGGAAAACTGGACTGCTACATGCAAAATAATGAAACTTGACTATGCCCTCACACCATGTACAAAAAAGTCAACTCAAAATGGATAAAAGACTTGGATCTAAGACATGACACCATAAAATATATAGAAGAAAATATGGGTAAAACACTTCAAGACGTACACTTCAGAAACCTTTTTCAGGACACATATACAAATGCTAAAAAAAAATTGAAGGAAAATATAACCAGCTAGGACTACATCAATTCAAAGGTTTCTGTACAGCAAAAGAGATAATAAACTAAACAAAAATAAACCCAACCAAATGGGAAAAAATTTCACCCTCCATGCAAGTGGTAAGGGTCTGATAACAAAGATCCACAAGGAACTCACACAAATTAACAAAAACAAAGCAAAACGTCCAGTCAAAAAATGTGTGAAGAGCTAAAAAAATACTTCTCAAAAGAAATACAAATGACCAATAAGCATATGAAAAATGCTCAACATAACTAAAAATCAGGGAAATGGAAATCAAAACCACAAGGAGCTATCATCTCTCACCATTAAAAATGGCCCATATTAAATAAATGGACAACAACAAATGGTGGTGTGGATTTGCAGAGAAAGGAACAAGTTTACACTGCTGGTAGAAATGTAAACTGGTCCAGCCCTTATGGAAAGCTGTGTGAAAGACCCTTAAACCACTGAAAATGAAACTCCCATTTGATCCAGAAATCCCACTGCTAGGAATCTACCTAGAATTGCAAAAACTCTAACTCATAAAGACACCTGTATCTGGAAGTTTATTGCAGAGTTATTTATAATAGCAAGGACATGGAAATAACCCAAATGCCTCAAAACAGATGAATGGTACAGAAAACTGTTGTATATGTACACAATGGAATATTATTCATCAATCAAAAAACACAAACTTATGTCATATGAGATGATGTGAATGGAACTAGAAGGAATCATGCTGGCAGAAATAAAACAGAAAGAAAAAAGGAAATATTAGATGATCTCACTGATATGAGGGATAAAGGAAAAACAAGCAAACAGACAGACAAGAAAAATTTAAAACTAACATTCAGCAGAATTGAAGTACAGAGCATGAGAGGGGGAATGAGGAGTTAGGGGTGGAAAGGCACAGAAGATTAACACGGTGGTTTGTGGGTGATAAGGTGGTGGGAGAACCCTGGATGATGTTTTAAAAAAAAGAAATTGGACCCACAAAATATTTTTTAAAAATAGTTTAAGAAGAAAAAAGAAAAATAGTTATTTTTTAAAAAAGAAAATACATTTGCATCAAAATAAATCACAATTTAAATTTCTGAATAACTAGAAACTAGGTATTTTTAAAAGTATGACTATAGCTATGTATAAATATAATTTAAATATGAATATAAATATGAACCAGAATCCATGGGATACAGAGGATAATTTATAGACATATATACATTAGTAAAAAGAAGGACATTCATTAGGAATCCCACTAAAGGTGAGACAAAAACTTCAACAAGGAAATACTAAGGAAGTCAGAATGAAGGAATTAATAAAATTAATAATAAGTTAGAAAGCATAAAAAGAAAATTTTAACAAACTTAAAATTTTTTGCACTGACATTTTAAGTGCAAAAAACAGCTATGTAAACATTTAGGGAAAAAAAGGGAGACTGTACAAGTTAGTTGAAATGATAAATAAAGCTTTAAAAGATAAGAAATATGCTTGAGAAGATATGAATAGAATGGAGCCATTGTGCACTGTTGCTGGGTATATAAACAGCTATAGCCTTTATGAAACAAAAGTGACAAGGAGATTCCTCAAAGAATTAAATCTAGAAAATCCATACATCCACTTACTCCATTTCTGGGTTCTTACCCAAAGAATACAAAAACACTAATTCAAAGAGATATATATGCCTTCATGTTTATTGTCGCATTATTTACAATAGCCAAAAATTAGAAATAACCCAGTACCTATCAATACACAGTTGTGTGAGGAAGTTGTGATGTATTTACACAATAAAATACTACACAGCTGCAACAAAAAAGATGAAAGCCTGACATTTACAAGAACATAATGTTGGGAGTGTTGTGCTTAGTGAGATAAGTCAGAGAAAGACAAACTGTGTAATTTCACTTAAATTGGATTATGTGAATAAGATAAATATATGAATAAAAGTAAATTTAGACAACAAGACTAAATTAATTAAAAAAGGGAAGAGGAGGTGGGTAAAATAGGTAAAAAGTCAATGATATGGTAAAGGGTAGGATTAGATGTTATGTGGTAACCATATTAAACAAGCAGATAAATAAAATGAACACTTTCTAATGAATAAGCTAGCTAATTAATAAGGGCAGGTGAAAATGCAAATAAAAATTTAAAGGTTACTAAAGGATTATCTTTGTTAAGCTGTAAACTTTACATCAAAATTTTAGAAAATGTAAATTATTACAAATGACCCCAAAAGGGCAGATTTCAAAATACCAAAAACCACAGAAACAATTAAGAAAGTGATTAATAACTTTGTCCTCCTAAAGAAAAAGAGTTCCAAGGATCTAAGTTTCTCATAGATGAATACTATAATATCATTTAAAAAATGGATACCTGAATATATATTTAAACTGTTTCAAATAATTGAAAACAAGAAACAATTTCTAATTCTACTAAATTGAGTAAGTGATAACAGAACCCAATGCATAAATCCTAATAAAATATTGCCAACTAAAAGCTGGGCGCATACTTAAAGAGCAATAACACATGGGTAAGTGGTGATTAATCTTGGAATTCAAATATGTTTCAGAATTAGGAGATTTATTATCACATTTTCATAGATCAAAAGGAAAATATGACTATCTCTGATACTAAAAAGCATTTAATGAAATTCAATATCAATTCTTACAAATAAGCAGTCTCCTAATTAAATAAACTAGATGACTACATCTTTAATAATATTATCTATCTCAAACAAGCATAGAGATATCCTGTTTAACAGTGATATAATAAAAGTATGATAGGGCAAGGATATCTATAGTGGCTATTGTTATTTAGCAGTATTTTGTAGTCCTAGGTATTATGCTTTGGCACAAAGAATAAAAATTTTTTTAAAAAAAGAAAAAAGGTGGTGAAATTATTATAAATTATGTTTTATATAGTTTGTATACCAGGAAAATCCAAGTAAGTAAACTGGAAAATTATTAAAACAAACCAGAATTCAGTAAGCTACCTAGGTACATTAATATACAACAATTGCTTAAAAAAGCATACAGATTAGTCACCATCAGTGTTTTTGTCTATTTTGTGTTTAAAAATAAACTGGTAATATTGAAACACCTACAAATGGATAGAAATTATTTAGTGATAATAATTCTTTATTGAACTAGAATACTTTTGTAACATTTCTTGTCATCACAAATATGGTTAAATTTTAAAATTGGAAGCAGCAAAAATGCAGCAAGTAAAATATACTCAAGTAGAGATAAGCATAGGTTATATTTGGGGAAATAAACATAAAAATTTAAAGCAATGCTTTGCATGGGAAAAATACACAAAAAATAATAATTCTGTCCCAAACATAAAACAACCAAATGACCATACCAAGTAAAAGTTAGGGGAAGAAAGATTCCAATTAAAATATCAAATATGTAGTTTAAAAAAGAAACATGTAGTATGTGTCAATGAACTACACAAGACACCATTTATATGAAGAATACATTAAAATGTTATATGAAAAGATAAGTTAATCCTCTATTTTAGAAGTCAGTACATATTTTAATTTATGAAAGTATACTAAAAGGAATTTTTAAAAATGAATACTAAATTATTTAAAACTCATTGTAATGTTTATGTGAAAATAAAAGCAAAAATTGCCAGAATGTGAATGAAAAAGCACTAACCCAACCAGATGCAAAAACATTTTGTAGGTACAATCCAGGTCTCAAGTACAAAAACACAATTAAACAAACAAAAAACCATTTATAAAGTAAACCCAAGTTTTACTGATAACTGGGATAACAATGATACTGTATGTCAAAAGGGGGAAGATAAATAATCCATAAATGGCAAGAAACAACCAAGCAGCTTCTGGTAAAGGCATGTGTTTGTATCTCTTATGTATCTTATGCTAGATAAATTTTGAAAATATTAGAAATGTAAATGTAGAAACAGAGATCCAAGAGCACTACAGCAAAGTTTGAGAGGTTTTTCATAATCTCGAAGTGAGGAAAGTCCTTTTTAAGCATAAAGAAATGAAGGAATGTCTATATTTAAGTCTTCAGTTTTGAATTACTTTTTGTGTATTGTGTGAGATAGTGATCTTTTCATACTTTTGCAAGTGACAGTCCTGTTTAAATAATGCCACCTATTAGAGAATTTCCTTTCTCCATTATATACCCTTGACTCCCTTAATATAAATAAGTTGTTCATGTAAGTATGAATTTATTTCTTAAATCTCACCTCTGTTTCATTGCGCTGTGCATTTGTTTTCAATCCCAAACTATATGGTTTTAATTACTATAGTTTTGTATTGCAGTTTGAAGTCATAGAATATCATATCTCCATTTTTGTCTCCTTTACTCAAGGTTGTTTGGAGTCTTCAGAATCCTTTGTGAAATCATACAAATTTTAGAAATGTTTGGTTCTGTTTGTATAAAGAACATGATTCACTGTATTATTTGTAATAGTCAAAATTTGGGAACACCCAATTGTCCTTCAGTGGATAAATGGATATTGATGTGGTATATATCCAGTGAGCTACTAACTCAGCTAATTAAAAAAGATGCAGTCTTGCCATTTGTGACAATATGGGTGGATCTAGGTGATATTAAGCTAAATAAAATAAATCAGGCAGAGAATATATTAATAATATTTAAGAAGCAAATGAAAAAAAGTGAAAACAGAGTCTTAGATTATGAGAACAAAATGGTGATTGCCAGAGGGAAAGGGACATCAAGGCATGTAAATCAGATAAAGAGGGCAATTGTTTGATGGTAGATGGAAATAAGTCTGGTAGGGATCAAACAACCCAAATTCCCCAAAACCAATGAATGGCTGGGAAAAAATGTGGTATTTGTACACAGTGGAATATCATGCATCAATCAAGGAGGACAAACATATGTCATTTGCAGCAAGATGGATGGAACTAGAAGGACTCATATTAACAGAAATAAGCCAGAAAAAAGAGGGAGAAATTGGATGGTCTCACTTATATGAAAGATACAGGAAAAAAAATAAGAAAAATTAGAAACAGCTGAGCCATGGAGCAAGAGAAGGGTAGGAGGAAGAAAACGGGGGAGGTGGAGGTCTCATAAGATTGAGAAAGATGGTTAATGGGTGTTAAATAAATGGTACAGGGTACACAGTGATGTAATATATATATATTTATATATAATAATTTTTTAAAAGATGTGCAGGGATCATAATGTAATATACACAGATGTTATAATAGTGTGTACCTGAAGTCAATGCAATATTATAAACCAATGTGGTGTCAATGTACTTTTAAAAAAGGAATAAGATTATGGGAGTTTTATAGTAGGTAGGAGGGATGGAAGGACAAAAAGTTTACATAAAATACCCTAATGTCATCATCATGAAGATATCCTTTAAGTAGTCAAATTGTTGTATGGGGAAGCAAAGAGGAGAGAATGTGATGTTTCATTGGAGCTTCGTACCTAAGACCCTTTCCAGATCTTCCTACCCATCCCTCCCTCCTCTACCCATTCCTACCCATGCCTCCAGGCATGCAGGCTTGGATAAAGGAATACCTCCTGGAAACTATGGAAACCATGACTATGCTAATAGTGGGTATGAAGTAGAAATCGAGAGGATCACAGAATCTGAGGGAAAAAATAATAATTACCATCATATTTCATTCTACTGAAATAGGGCATGAATTTAAAAATCAAAATAAGTGATTAACTGCACTTATAATTTGATTCTATAACTTAACTCAGAGGTAAAAGTATGGAAAAATTGAGGATTTTATTCAGAGGGAGTCAAACAAAACTGTTGTGCTATACAATGCTGCTTTCATTGTAGGTTGTTTTGTGGTTTTGTTTTTTATCATTTCCTAGACTAGCTGAGGTGATGCAAGCAAGTATGTTTGAAATTTATTCCAGCTTAATGGCTTGGAGTGCTACTGCAGTCAGAAATCAGTATCTAAACAATCCTGATTTTCAAATACTGTGGCTTTTCTCATTAGCGATCACACTGATTTTTACTTATTTTATAAGTTATAGTATTGCACTTTTAATAATGATTCAGTTTTTTTGCCTCTATTTTAAGGGGTATTGCAATGATCTAGTCAGTCTGACCCCACAATTTTCAATTTCCCCCCCCTTTTTTTTTTTAAGAAACTAGGTCTTCCTATGTTGCCCAATCCCAGACCCTTGGACTCAAGTGATCCCTAGCCTCAGTCTCCCAGGTAGATGGGATTACAGAGGTGCCCCATCACACCTAGCTATATTTTTTAGAGACTAGGTCTTGCTATGTTGCCTGAGGTAGTCTCCATCCCATGAACCCAAGCAATCTCTAGCTTCAGCCTCCCAGAGCTGGGATTACAGGCACACACCACCACACCTGATCAATTTTCAATGTCTATAAAATTGTAGGCATATGTCTTTTAACCTGCAATTTCCCAAAGATTTTTATATGACTCTCCTCTCCCTCTGTCCAAAGGATCCCATTCTTTAGTTAATCTTGCTATTTTGAAGTATTTCTAGTAAAGTTCAATTGTCTGTAATTATGGCTGCTATTTTCTATTAACTTTACACTTACCATTGGTTTGGCTTATAATAGCTTTATGATTTCAGCTACTTCTGGTTATCATCTGTGAATAAGAAGCCAAAGCAATTGCTAAACTCTATATAGAAATAAGGTGTTTAAGGAAAAAACAAATTCTAAAGAGAATCTATGAAAAAATCGCAGCCCATATTATAAGTAGACCTATTTCCAATATATTAAGGAATTCTACAAATCAAGTTGATAGGGAGCAAAAACCTATAGGAAAAAATGGAGAAGGAACATAAAGACTTAGGAAGTCTCAAAAGCCTTTAGTCATTTGAAAGGATGTTAGATCCCATTCATGATAAACGAAATATAAATTAAACTACAATTAAACCCATTTTCTTATTAACAGATCTGTATAATCAACAGTTTTGGTAATAAGTTTGGGTAAGGTTAGGAGAAACAGACATGTTGGTAGGCATGCAATTGAGCACAAGATTGGCTTTCTCAAATAAAAGTAAAAGATCACATGCCCATTGACTCAAACGCAATGCTAAAAATTCAACTAAATATTTTACAGATTTACAAAATGGCACACGTTCAAAGATAGTTTATAATGTTTATAATGGCAAATTTATGTTGTTTATAACAGAAAACAACATAAATTTTTGTCAGTGGAGGCAGGTTTATTAAATGATAGTTGACAACGATGCATAAAAAAAATTATTCACCACAATCAAGTGGGATTTATCCCAGGGGCACAAGGATGGTTCAACATCCAGAAATCAATTAACATAATACACCACATCAACAAAGAGAAAACAAAAAACCACATGATTATATCAATAGATGCAGAGAAAGCATTTGATAAAGTCCAACATAATAAAAGCAATCTATGGCAAACCTACAGCAAACATCATCCTAAATGGAGAAAAACTAAAACTATTCCAACTAAGATCTGGAATAAGGCAAGGATGTCCACTCTCCCCACCACTTTTTAACATTGTACTGGAAGTCTTAGCTAGGGCAATAAGGCAAGAGAAAGAAATAAAAGGGATACAGATAGGAAAAGAGGAACTGAAGCTATCATTATATGCAGATGACATGATTCTCTATATAGAGAACCAAAAAAAAAATCTATGCAAAAACTACTTGAAATAATAAATCAGTTCAGTAAGGTAGCCACATACAAAATCAACACACAGAAGTCAGTAGCTTTTCTATATACAAAAAACCAAGAAGAGGAAGAAGAAATATAAAAAGCCATCCCATTTACCATTGCACCAAAAACAATTAAATACCTGGGAATAAACCTAACAAAACACGTGAAAGATCTATACAAAGAAAACTTTAGAAAGCTGCTAAAAGAGATAGAAGAAGACATAAGGAAATGGAAAGACATTCCCTGCTCATGGATTGGAAGAATTAACGTCATCAAAATGGCCATTCTGCCAAAAGTCAATGCATTTCTTATAAAAATTCCAATGACATTTTTTAAAGAGATAGAAAAACAATTACGGAAGTTCATATTGAATAACAAAAGACCTTGAATATCAAAAAACTTCCTGTCCAAAAAAAGAGAGAATGGAGGGCCAACTATCCCAGACCTCAAGTTACACTACAAAGTCATAATAATTAAAACAGCGTGGTACTGGTAAAACAACAGACAATCAGACCAATGGTACAGAATTGAGTGCTCAGAAATAAAACCACACATATATAGTCAACTAATCTTTGACAAAAGGGGGGGCCTACATTGAAACAAATATAGCCTCTTCAATAAGTGGTGCTGGGAAAATTGGACTAGGACCTGCAAGAAAATGGACAAGACAACATCCTCACACCTTGTACAAAAACCAACTCAAAATGGATAAAAGATTCAAATGTCAGACTTGAAACCATAACATACATAGAAAATAACTTGGGAAAAACCCTCCAGGAAGTACAATTCAGAAACCCCTTTCTGGAAAACTCTACTGATGGCAAAAAATGGAAGGAAAACATAAACAGATGGGACTGCATCAAAATAAAAAGCTCTGTACAGCAAAAGAAATGACAGAAAAAACTAAAAGAAGCCCAACTGAATGGGAAAAAAATTTTGCCCTCCACAAGAGTGATAGGGTTTAATAACGAAGATCCACAAGGAACTCACACAATTAAACAAAAGCAAAACAAGCAGCCCAATCACAAAATGGGGTAAAGAACTAAAAAGAAACTTCTCCAAAGAGGAAATACAAATGGCCAACAGGCACAAGAAGAATTGCTCAACGTCACTAGCAATAAAGGAAATGCAAATCAAAACCACAATGAGATACCACTCTTACACCAGTAAGAATGGCCCACATCCAAAGAACCAACAACAACAGGTGCTGGTGAGGATGTGGAGAGAAGGAGACACTCTTACACTGCTGGTGGGAATGTAAACTGGTCCAACCTCTATGGAAAGCTGTATGGAGGGCCCTCAAATTAATGAAAATGGAACTACCATTTGACCCAGCAACTGCTTTCCTGGGAATCTGCCCAAAGGTGACTTCAATGTGGGTACAAAGGGACACCTATACTCGGATGTTTATTGCAGCACTATTTATAATTGCAAGGACATGGAAGCAACAGAAATGTCCCAGAACAGATGACTGGATGAAAAAAATGTGGTATATATACACAGTGGAATATTATACATCAATTAAAAATGACAAATTAGACAATTTTATGATAACATGGATGAACTTAGAAGAATTCATATTAGCAGAAACAAATCAAAAAGAAAAAAACAGAAACCAAATGGTTTCACTACTATGTGGGACATGGGAAAGATAAACAAAAATCCATGAAGAAAGTCAAAACAAGCCAACAACCAAATTGAAGTATACAACGTGGGGGCGGGGGAATGGAACAGGATGGGACAGGGTGGGAACAGTCGGGGGGGGGGTGAACCCTAGAGATCACAGAGATGTGAAATTCATATATAAATAAAGTATTTAAAAATTAAAAAATTAAAACAATTAAGTGATAGTTGAACTGTATGATAAACACTTATGCCAGTTTTATTTTTTTAAAAAAGCCATCTATGTCAGGTGGCCACTGGATCTCCAAAATACATTGTTAATGAATAAAAGCAAGATAGATGACAGGTATATGTCATATGCATCATGTAAAATGTGTATATGTAAAATTCAGCTGAACAAATACACAAGAAGCCAAAAATTGGTTTTCTCTGAGGAAGGAAGCTAATGATGGAAAATAGTTTTACTGCCCCCTGAATAACATTTTACACTATTCTATATTTTATTATTTTGTTCCATGTTACCTATTTAGCATATTTTAGCTACAAATCTAAATATTAAATTCAAAGAGTTTGTGCAGTTTTCATCTAAGTAGGAATGTAGCTGTTAGTGTTAGGCAGAGGGTGGTAAGAATAAGTTAATACTGCTGTTCTCCTCCAGGCTAGACAAATGTTTTATAAAGACAACACATCTCAAGCTGAGAAGACCCTTTTGTTTACTTGGTTCTGAATTGAAAATGATGCCTTCAATTATCTCTCTAACTTTAAACACCATCAGCTGCTCTAAAAATATTTTCTGAGTAAATGCCACTTGTACCTTCTGGCATTTACCCAAAGCATTTTTTAAAGCAGCTGGGAATCTTGTTAGCAAGGCTCTGGATTAAGGAGTGATGGAATAAAACAGCAAAGTATAGGTTCAGATTCTGGAAATAGCATAAAAGAGAGACATTCAGCTGAGAATTTTATATAGATTTTTCTAACAAATTCTTACTATCAGAAAAAAAGGAGATTATTCCACACATTTTAGGGGTTGCAATGATGAGTGGAAGTAGTGCTGCCTTCAAGCAATATAGGGGTAATAGAACAGAATTAGGATGCTGTGAAAATTATATCTGAATCTTTAATATAATTTAGAAAATTCTTTTGGAAAGCAAGGAGGAAGAATTGAGATCACTAACAATCCTGAAGGTATACCAATCAAATTAAATAATTTTTAAATCCAAGCTGCCATGTCAATTTGTTCACAGGGCACAATGAAAGTGATAGTGTCATTTAAAAATGGGAGAGTCAGACCAGAATTAACAAAAATGTGTGCAGAAGAGAAACAGGTGAACTGTGGGCTTTCTCAGCCTCCACCTTCCAACCTCACACAGCTCCTCCAACTCAAAAGCTGCCTTCTGCCCTAAAAACCAGCAACCCCAAATGTCCACATTATTGGAGCTAGGACTATCTTAAGAATGAATTTGTCTTTCAACTTTTTCCACTGTTCCAGCCTAATTAGATTTCACCTTCTGACCACTGCTAGTAATTCTGATCATGTGTGACCACTCCATCATAGACTATTTTATGTATGAATTAACTTTTGGTTGATAAAATGCTCAGTGATAGCCAGCTTTTTTAAATTAAATATTTACTCAATATGCAATTAAATTCAACTTTAGAAACTCAGATATGCCAAATTGTACATTTTCTTCAAAGTTTTCAAGGCTGAAACCAATATCACTATTTTCTGAAGACCTAAGGAAAGTGAAACTCTCAAAGTGACTGAGGTGAACATGAGAAGTGAGATTTCTTATATCTAGTCCAAATTTCTCCGGAAGAAGTCATCAAAGCATAGTTTCTGAACATTTCCACTGGGATATTTGGTCCTAACAGCATAATCCGCATTTAGAAGACCTGCAGCGCCTTCAGCACCTGGCACACTGATAGATAACCGCTTTCTAGGTATTGAATTGTTTCAGTTTCAAAATGCTCTTTAAAAGTAGGTGCTATAAGTCATTCCATTTAATCTATGATTAAGATAAAGTGTGAAGAGCTTACATGATAATGTGAGTATTCATCTTTTTACTTCAGCTATCTAGTATTTTTTTCTTCTTCCAAGTTCAGAAAAGTCTCTATTATATGAATTCATTTTTTTATTTCACTTTTTTTACATTTTTTGTATATTGGATTTTTCCCTTCATATGCAGTCCCCATAATTCTCATTGTATGAATTCAAATGGGCACATAGCGGCATTTAGTTCTATCATTACGAAAGACCAAGAAAGAGGAACTGAGACCATTTCTACAGAAGAACCCTGGCATGATTATTTAGCTTTCTTTCATATACAAAACTATTTTCTAAGATAACCAAAGTTACTTTTAGGTTACTTTCTAGGTACAAGTAGTGCTTGGAACTGGGTTGAACTTCAACACTCTCCTGTTTTACTTTCCTGGTTACAAGATTATACATGTTTTCACAGTTGTAATGTCATTAAAAGTCATGTCATGTAATCAATGCAAAAATTTCTCAGTACCTTAAGTTAAAAGTTTGTGAGACATCTCGCCAATGTTCGTATATTCTTATTGACTTAAAATTATCCCTCATCTCTGAGAACTGTATTGCCACACAAGTTACCAGCTCTCCAGGGAGAAACATCCAGAAAATGAGTCAGTGCAAAGTCCCAAGAAAGTCAGTATAACTGACTTAAAAGTTGAGCCTGAAATTAGTAGGAACATTCTGATTCCAATGATTCTGGTTCTGAAACCATATGGAAGGGTTTTGAGCCAAGGAGTAAATGACTGATTCACTTTTGATTACCAAATAAGAATTTTTTCCTGTTATTTTATGTTAAGGAGTCATCTATATAGTGTAGTCTATTTTTGATAAACATAAGCAGTCTTAAAAAAAAATAAGCAGTCATAAAGTCATTACCACAAATATAAAATACTACCACTCCCCCCAATTCCTCCATCAGTTTGTGTAGTCAAGTTCTCTCCTCTCTTTCCAACCTCAGGCAATTACCGATCTGTTTCTTGCCTTTCTCGTGGTAAAATAAATGGACTCGTGCATCATGTAGCCTTGCAAACCTGACTTCTTTCACTTTTTATAATGTTTGAGATTCAGCCACGACATTCTGGGTATCTGTATTTGGTCTATAACAGCAGCGCCTGACTGAGCAACATACTCCAAGGCCATTCCACGGCAGTCAGTTCTAATGACTGACCCTGGCAGAGTCATGTTTGGTTTTAGAAAAAGAGAGAATCCCACAGCAGTTTTGGAAACAAGGGTCAGGCTTGAATCTGGACAGTGCTACTGAGATATGGCAGAGCTTACCCGCCTAGCTCAAGCATAAGACACTGCAGGACAGGGATACACTATCATTGTTTTAGTTTTGAATTCTGAGTTGATTTTGAAAATGAACCAGGCCCCAGCTCTCTGACACCAATTAGGTTCAAGATTGCACCAGCACCAATTAAGTCTTATAAATAGCTGGCTTGGAAAATGGACCAATCAGATTTGAAAGGCAGATGTCCCAAAGGAGGATGTGGGCAGAAGCCTGCCCCAAGTTTGGTTGTGCTTAGAGAGAGGTTGTCTGAAACAGAATCTCTCTGGGGCAGGTTTGGAGTCAGCTTGCAAAGAGAGGCCACATTTGCTTTGGGAAATCTTGGGATGCTAGCTTCTAAAGAGAAGGCTTGAGGCTACCTGGATAGGCTTCAGTTGACTTGGGAGGACAGCTATATTTAAGAAGATTTGACTCAGCTTGGAAGAGGTTTCAGGAAGAGATTTGACCTCTGCTTCAGGTGAGATGCTGCTGCAGTGCGGACTCAGCACCACCTGTGACAACCCCAGCTGCTACAGGCAGCTGAATCCTGATCCACCACTTACCTGTGAGCCATCAAGTTCAAGTTCTCATTGGAGGGAAAATGCCATCATGCATGAGCAGTTTTTGGACTACCGGACACTGTTGATATGAGCTGAGGTAGGACAGCTGGCTATTTGTCTTAGGAACTTCTTCCTTATCCCAGTCTCCCTTTATAAGTAAAGTCTCTTGTTACACCCTGAGATTGAGGGTTATGCAGCTATGAGCATATGGATGAAGAATGTACAAACAATGATTGGTTCTCCACCTTTGCACGCTTCAGATATGGTCCTTATATCCAATGTACAGACATACCAAAAATTCATTCTCTATTATTTCCCAATTGAAGGATATTGTTTATCCAGTTAAGGCAATTACAAGTAAGGATGCTATATACATTTGTATAGTTCAAAATGGATCATACACCTAACTGTGAAATTCAAAAGTATAAAATTTCAGAAAAAAATCTTGTGATCTTGAGTTAGTGAAATATTTATTAATTATAGCAGATGATACATTGTTATATTTCACTTACAAAATTTCAAAATGCTCAGTGAAAGATACTATTAAGGAAATGGGAAAATAAGATCACTGTTTGAAAGAATATATTTGTAAATCCCATATCTCGTAATATTTATAAGTCACTTGTATTCAGAGTTCAGCGTATAGAGAAAAATTTCAAAACTCAAAACAATCCAATTTTTTTTTGAGACTAGATCTCACTCTTTTTGCCTGTGGAACCACAGGTTCATGTTGCCTGGGGTACCACAGACTCAAGCAATCCCCAGCCTCAGCTTCCCAGGTGGCTGGGATTACAGGCACGCACCACCACACCCAGCTACTGTTTTGGGACTAGGTTTCACTACATGCCCCCAGTGGGACTTGAACTGCAAACCCTGGCCCCAGACATGCCTTCCTAGGCTGCCACCTACAGGCATGTACCACCATGCCCAGCCCGTCAATCCAATTTTTAAATAGGAAAAGATTCAGTTATTTGATCAAAGAAGATGTACAATGGCAAATGAGCATATGAAAATATTTCAAGCTCATTGTCATTAAGGAAATGGATCTTAAAACTATACAATACCCCTATATGTTTATTTGAATAGAAAACAAAAGTAAGACAAAACTGAAAGTACTGGAGAGAGTGAAACTTTCATATAGCTGGTGGGAATGCAAAATACCATAGTCACTTTGGAAAAGAATTTGACAATTTCTTTTTAAAATTACAACTACTAAAGGTAAATTTTACTGAGCTCTTATATTTAAAGCATTATACTAAGCCTTTATGTATTTGTATAGTAACCTAGTTCCTCTTTATGAAAGTCCTCTACTCCCTTTCTTAGCAGCTTCTTATAGCATGAAAATATACACATCATAGCATCTGGAAATCTCATTCCCAGTTGTGTTCACAAGTAAACTGAAAATTATGTTCATACAAGACTCCAATGTACATTTTAGCACGATTGCTTTGGCTTCTATGCTAAGAGTAGCGTGAGGGTTGATAGGAGATAGGCAGGAAGTCTGCATAAGGGGTTACTACCATATTCCAAATGGGAGACAATGGCGTCATCAGGGTTGGATAGTAAAGGAGAAGAGCAGAGATCAGAATCTGGATATGTTTTAAATCTAGAAGCAGGAGACTTTCCTAATGGATTAGAAGTGAGATGTGAGAAAAAGGAATGAGGAAGTACAAGGACATAGTGACCATTCCTGAAATGAGTGGGTCCAGATAGAGGAGGAAAATAAGAGTTCCATTCAGCCACATTGTGCTGCATTTCCTCCTGCGATACCAATGGGACGGCTGACTGGGAGACCATCAATTAGTCAGGGTTTCAGGGTAGAAGTAGAATGAAAATATACATTTGCAGGTTAACATCAGAGAGATAATATGTAAAGCATTGAGATAAGGTGAGAGTATGAAGGGATGAAGAGTACATGGTGAGAAGGGGATCAAGCACTCAGGCCTACGGTTCTCCAACACTGAGGTCTCCATGACACCTTGTGGGCTATAGTAGTATCGGTAAGGTGTTGGTGACTAGTCTCTAGGAACAGCACTGCTGCTACCAACACATGTTCACAGATGGGAATTGCAGGTTGTGGTGCTAGTTAGTTTCCCTGTATTTATCTGTTTCTTCTCTCTGGTTTTCCAGCCTTTCCCTATTAATCTTCCAATTCTTTCTGTGACTAAAGTGTAATTTAAATGTTAGAGAGCCTTTTGGATTTTTTTTTTTTGAGTGAGGAGAAATGAAAAAAAAAATCAGATTAAAGAGAGCATAATGGTGGTAATGACAATGAATTCAATCCAGTTCTTTTGATTTGATTGCTTAGAATTTCTATTTGTATTTAAAATTTGAAACATCAATATATTCATCTACATTGGGGCATGTGGGTTGTTTTCATATACTGGCTATTGTAAATAATGCTGCAATAAACATCCAAGTACAGGTAGCCTTTTGAATTAGTGCTTTTTGTAAACTTTAGGTAGATTCTTAGAAGTGGGATTGCTGGATCGAACGGTAGATCCATTTTTAAGGGTCCTCCACACAGCTTTCCATAGTGGCTGAACCAATTTACATTCCCACCAGCAATGTAAGAGTTCCTTTCTCTCCACATCCACACCAGCACTTGTTGCTGCCCAGATTTTTTTATATGGGCCATTCTTACTGGTGTAAGAAGGTTTCTTGCTGTGGTTTTGATTTGTATTTCCCTGATTACTAGTGATACTGAGCATTTTTTCATATGCCTGTTGACCATTTGTATTTCCTCTTTGGAAAAGTGTCTATTTAGTTCTTTTCCCCATTTTTTGACTGGACTTTTTGTTTTGTTTTTATTAAGTTGTGTGAGTTCTTCATGGATCTTTGTTTTCAGACCTTTTCCACTTGTGTGACAGGGAAGGGTTTTTTTTTCCCATCCAGTTGGACTTCTTTTTGCTTTGTTTGTTGTTTCCTTTGCTGTACAGAGCACATTGATTTGATGTAGTCCTGTTTACATTTTCCTTCTTTTTTTTTTTTCTTTTTTTTTTTTGGCATCTGTAGTCATGTCCTCAAAAAGTTTCCTTAAGTGTAAGTCTTGGAAGGTTTTGCCCATATATTCCTCTATGTATTTCATAGATTCAGGTCTTATGTCCAAGTCTTTTATCCATTTTGAGTTGATGGTTGTACATGGTGTGAGGGAGTGGTCTAGTTTCATATTTTTTGCATGTTTGCATGTTTGCATGTTGCATGTCCAGTTTTCCTAGGGAGTTATTGAAGAGACTATCCTTGTTCCATTGTGTGGTTTTTGCCCTTTGTCAAAAATTATTTAACCACACATGTGTGGCTTTATTTATGGGCATTCAATATTGTTCCATTGGTCTGTGTGTCTGCTCACATAGTGGAATATTATTCATCAACCAAAAAAAAGACAAATTTATACCACAAACAAATGGACAAGAAAAATTTAAAACTGTATGCAGAACTGAAATATAGAGTATAAGAGGTGGAAAGGGGGAAATTCAGGGGAGGGATGGGCACAAAATATTAAGATGATGGTGTACAGGTGACTGGTGGTGAGAGAACCCTGGGACTGATGATGATGTAAAAATTAATTAATTAATTAATTAATTAATTAAAAATAAAAAGTGTTCCAATAAGCTATTATAATTTTTAAAAATATTTGTCATTTGATGGGAGAAATGTGGCATAAACTTGTTTTAATTTGCATTACTTTAACATTGAATCTTTTGTATGTTTAATTCTGTGAGCATATTTTTCAATTGTAAGTAATATGTCATTTGGGGAAGAGTTGGACTTAGTCACCTCTGTAAACATTTTTAAAACCATTTAAATATATATAAATATAAACAGTTGGGACTACATTAATTTATTATTATTAATTATATTGATATTTTTTATGTGTTAAAATATTTTTATGGTGGTTGGAGCTTCTAGATAGCATTAAATCAAAAATCTAAAAGTCAAAAAAAAATTTGAAACATTAAAACAGGGCACAGTCTAGGAAGTAGAATAGTTCTGTTTGATACGGGTGAATTTTCACTAATCTATGTTCTATTTTTTTTAAGTGAAGACTATTTAAAATTATGTTTTGTCCTCTTAATTTTTACTTCTTCTAAAACATAAGGCTAAATCTAGAAATAGTAAATTAGGGCTATATCAAGAGAATATGATTCTAATGATTATTATATAGTTATTATTAAAAATAGGTTTGCTATGTGAGAGATGTCAAAAAATTATTTGCTCCAGGTCTAAACACTACTTATGCCACTGGCAACATGCAGAAAATCATCCCATTATTCTCTCAAGAATAAAACAAGTTAGTAAAATATCCAATTTTTTAAAAAATAAATTGATTATGAAATAGTCCCTTTTTTTTTAGAAAATGTAAACATGACCAATGAACTAACCAAGGTTGGCTTCTTACTGGAGGCAAGTTTGCTTTTGTGTGTGTATGTGTATTTGTGTGTGTATCTAAATGGATCTTTACTCCATCATTTACCCCATGCTTGTGCGCACATGGACAGAATTAAGAGGAAAGGTGGCCAGCTTAACACCACATCACATTCTCGAGAGGTAAGAACAGTGAGTCAGAAACCCTGGTGTTCTAGCCTTGATTCATCTATACACCTACTGACCATGTGACCTTCAACAGTCATTGAAAAAAAAACAAGACCCAGTTTAATCATCCTCAGGTCAACAGTCCTCTAAATTATGAATGATGTAATTAAAGGGACATCATACCTTCCCCAGTTGCAGCAAATCTGGAACCAAATATTCCAATTTCATAGTCTAAAAATACTGATCCGTAAGCAGCAGCATGAAGAAGCAAATGCAGCGAAAGCTATTTGAAAGACGATCCCAGGGAAAACTGCTAAGGGATTAGGAAGTGAAACAGAAGAAAGAAACATAGGATGGGTTAATTACAGGTTATTGCTGTGAGCAACCTAGGCTCGGTGTTAGAAACTTCTTAGTCTTGAAAGACACCTTAGCTTTGTCCTACCTGAGAAGCAAGGAGGTTGACATGTTTATCCTTTTCCTCTTCAGTATTGTCTGAAGGCCACTTTGATAAGCATTAAGTACCTAAACCTCCCAACCCAATCCTTGGCTGAATGGAGAAAAATCTTATGGATAGAGAAAATTTTCAGGTAGAAATTTGTAGATGATTACAGTCTGAGCCCATTGCAGAAATGTCTTCTAATCCAGATTTAAGCAATAATATATAAGTAGGAACCTGAGTATGTAATGTTCCTAGTATTAATTTCCCAGGTGTAAGTCTGCATAACTGAGTAAAAATAGTCACAAATTCTGAGTTACTTCTCCCATTAAAAACTCAAGTCGCCTTCTCTTCCACTTGAATCTACACTGTCCTCAGTGAGTTGCTTGACCAATGTGGTATAATATTCTGGACTTCAAAGATAAATTTCTTTTTTTTTTTAATTTTTTTCTTTATTTATATATAAATTTCACAACTTTGTAATCTCAAGGATTTGCCCCCCTCCCTCCTCTCCCTTCTCCCCCTTACCCTCCTGTTCATAGTTGTGCGCTTCATTTTGGTGCTTAGCTTGTTTTGACTTTCCTCAAGGCTTTTTTTTTTTTTTTTTTTTCACTATATCCCATACATTAGTGAAACCATTTGGTTTCTGCCTTTTTCTTTATGGCTTGTTTCTGCTAATATGATTTCTTCTAAATGCATCCATGTTGTTATGAAGTTGTCAAATTTGTCATTTTTAATTGATGAGTAATATTCCATCGTGTATATATACCACATTTTTTTCATCCATGTATAAATGTTTTCAGCTACCATTCACACCACTAGAGCAGCAGCAAACTCTGGAAGCCTTGAATCACCATTGAAGAAACTGACTCCACTGAGCTTGATATGTGGAAAAGAGCAACCACCCAGACCAACCTTTCCTGAAGTCCTGATCTAATAAATACTGAAATCTAATGAGATGTATTATTTGCTCTAGTGAGATATATTATTTTAAGCCATTACAGTTTGGATTCTACTTGGTCAATAACAAATCATTAGAACCATTAAATCTGAGGGAATGATGGTCTCTGGCATATGGGTTTACACAACATCACTGTATTCATTTAAAGTTAATTTACTTTAAAAAGTTTTCTTTGCAATTCCATTCTATGAGAATAAGGAAAGGCAATGTTCAATTTTTCTTGCCTTTGACCCGGTTACAGTTAACTCCAGCTGTGTCACTAAGCATCCATTTGGGAAAGTAATGCTACTTTTTTTTCCTATTAAGCTTTGTATTGGGTTTTTTCTTTAACAGACCAGTCTCTGAAAAGTCAGTTTACTTTCTGTGACCCAGTTAATAAAAAATAGAAAGTACACAAATATTTTGCCTTTATGATCATTCATTTTACCCATTCCTTCCTAATCCATGATTCATTTAACTTCAATACAAATACAATTCTTTCTATTAGTCAGTATCCAATACCCTTGAATATAAAGTAAAAATCTCCTCAATCTACTCAATGCTTAAAGTTGTTTTTTCTTTTTATTTTCTCAAAATTTAGATAATTTTCAATTTGTAGCTTAAAAAGTACATAATTGAAAGTTAAAAGTTTCCAACTCATTGTCTACTCCTCTGGCTACACCTGAAAGGAATATTAACAACAAAATTACAAGAGACATGCTGTTGCATATACTTTTCAGCACCTCAGTGCTACAAGGAGAATGTGGTATAAATAATATTCTGGGACTTCAGAGATAAAGTCAATGTATAAATATTTTCAGCAACCATTCATACCACTAGAGCAGCAGCAAACTTTGAACTGCCATGGTCAGCAAACTCCAAGACAGAAAATGATGCATTGACTAAACTTCTCCCACCTCCTTGCTTACAAGATTTTGGTGCTGGAGTTAGAACTCTCAGCATGTTATTAACCTGACTCCCTGAATGGTGGGTGAGGGGACTAGAGGTGGATTAAGTGTCTATGAACACTTACATACCCATTCTCTTGCTTTTCTAGCTTTGCAAGACTTTTTAGTCTTACCTCAGATGACATCATTGAAAGGATGTGTGATTCATTCTCTCTCTCTCTCTAACCCTTCTTACTTCCTTAGTAAATAAACTGAAAAATAAATTTCTTTCTGCATATCTAATTTTGGGTCTTCTCCCCAGTTCTTAGATATGTGGGGGAAGGTTTCACAAAATAAGGCATCCTCTTCTCTTTATAGTCTGAACTACCATCACTTTTAGACCTACATGAAGTTAACTGAATTTTGAGAAGATTTAATCACCTGCTCCAGCTAACATATAAGTGGCAAGACCAGTTATAGAACCCAGATCTAGTATTTAGAATTTTATCACTACCATCAAACCCTGAAGACTGAGTATCATAATATAAAGGACATTTTTTTCACTTGCCTATTGCATAATGATGGATAATAGTATTCATTTTTTAATAGATCCCAGGTTTTCTATCTCAAGTGACTGAATGAGAAAATCATGCCCATTTTTGCCCCACAGGTAGCACTTATTGTACTCTATTGTACATTTTGACTTGTTTTCCTGCCACTATTTCTGAAGTTCTTGTCAGCATCGCATCAGTTCATTGTTACCATACCCATTTTTTACCAGAGTATGTTACAGAAGGAAAGCCCTTTAAATGTGAATGAATACATGCTTCTATAAGTGACCCATTGTTCCAGTGGGAAATCATTGGTGAGAAAGACATGACTCATGAATTTGCATCCTGGAAAAGGGTAGAAAGGCAGAGTTGACAGCTCTTCTATCCTTGTGTTTGGAGACCCCAAACATTTGAAGTTTCAGGTTCAGGAAATAATGACTCAATTTTTAATTAAATTTATTGGCCAATTTTTAGGCATGCTGTGTGCTAGATTTACATGATGATGTGAAGATGAGCTAATCAGAGAAAAGCCTTTGACCTTCAGATAGTGGGGGAAATATGTACAAAGCACATCATGGAAATTATTTTTTAATCTCTAACCTCTATATAAATATAAACTAATAACAACAGCAATTGTAAATACCAGAAAATTCAATTAATTTGAACACTTTCAAATGTTCCAGCTAATCATGGAATTTTCTTAAATTGCTTTTTTAAATGAAGTTAATTTTCAGACATGAAAGGCACTCATATGCAGTGTTTCAGTTCTTGTTTCCTAGAAATCCAATCAGTAGAAAACATATGTCTTTAACATAACAGGCGAATGGCATTATAATCATATGTAAAGGACACTAACAGCTACATAGTGATATCTTTAGTAGCCCCACTAGGGAGTAAAATGATAGCTTGTGTCTTTATTAAAAAGTAAAGAGCATTTGTTTTATACCATATTTCTAATAGTGCAAATATAAAATGACCCAAAAGTTCAATAATAAGTACATATAGTTCCCTGAGCTATTATGTCAGAGAGCAATTACAAATGATCATTGTAGATGGAAAAGAGGTGTTTATGATACAAAGTTAAAAGAAAATGGAAGAATACAACATTATTCTACAAACGCCTCTGTAAAATACATTTGCTCCACACATAATATACATCAGGGCCAAAGGGAGCATAACAATATAAAAATTGCTACAGTAGGATGGTATCATAGTTCCATTTTTAAAAATTTCCCTTATTAGTATTGCAATTCTCTCTGTGTTGTACCTTGTATACTGAGAGGAAGAATGGAAAACAACCAACTTTAAAGGCTTAGACGCAGTAAGAGACAACAACTTGAGTTCAGAGCCCTGATTTGGCGGATTCAATGTGTACAGTTAAAACTGTCCAGAACTTGGAATCTCACGGCCCCATGCAGTGGGTATGCCCAATGCCAAAACGAGATACATGATACCCATGCATGATCTGTAATTAACCCAAACTGCCATCTTCCCCTCCTCACCTAAAGATAACAAAAATGGCAAAGAAAACAGTGATGAAAAACAAACAAAAAACTCATTTGTTGAACTTTATTTTTTGTCTTGTAAATGTTCCCAGAATGAGTGTAAGGTTACATAAGGAGAGGTGTCCTTTCTAGTGGCTACATTTTGCACAGCACCAACTGCCAACCTCCTCATTATTTTTGATAGATTACTCAGAACAAGCAGGGAACTGCTGAAAATCTGAAGGACTGTAGGTATGGAGCCAGCCTTTCAGGTCCCATCAGCCTAACAAATTGCCTAAGGGGAAAGGAAAGGAATGTGAAAAAAAAAGTGGATTCAGTACTTTTCTGTCTTTTCTTTCATTTATGGGACTCTAAATGGTGTGTCTATAAATAGTTTCTTCTATTTCATAAGGTGAAACTTTGGTAACCCACAAAATGGTTAAAATCTCTTGAAGAACTCTCCACCTGTGTCTCCATGAGGAAGCTTTGCTCTGATTCTCTGCAAACTGCATTTCTCCTTTCTGTGTGCTGGTGTTTGCTTCAGTCAGAGTGTCTGAACTGGGCTCCTATTTGTTCTAAAGGCCTGTCCATGAACACTCACTGTGGTAGGGCTATTCTTTCCTTTTAAGCCCATCTGGGTAGGACTATCACTGCCACTTACAATGATTTCAGGTTGAAAAAGAGAGAATACCCTAGATGTTGTGGGAACATTTGATTTATTTGTCAAATGTTATTTGCTTCACAGAAAGAGAACTTAGTGGTCTGATATCAAGATACTGCTAAATTGGTTTGATTTCAGGATGAAAAGATGGGGCTGCCAGAAAGAGGCAGGTTGACACCAACCCACGTCTACCTACATAAAATGGTAACTTTTTTACTTTATTCACACAGGAAAAAAATAGATATTGGGGACAGCTTAGATTTTACTTGGGTTAAAAATGTTCTAATATTTTTGTTTGTTTTTTACTTTTAAGTGACCAGGAATCATAATTGTCAAACCATTTGTAATTGGTTTTAGAAAATCTAACTCATAGGGGAAGAATTCCAAGTTATAAAATCCTAGGATTGGGAATATGAGACCTTTTTGTTAACAATTAAGTTAGAAAATCCCCCTTTTATGGAATTTTTGTTAGTTGACTTCCTCTGCTTATTATCTCTAAAAATGGGTAGTCCGCTGCCTTGTAACTTCCCCAGTTGGGACAGGTCTGACTATTAAAAAGCCCTTTTTCCTTATTATTATTTTAATGACAAAAAAAATTCAGAGTAGACTCATCGATAAATATTGGAAACAGATAGATAAAAAAGAAAAACACAGTTGTCATTTTAAACTTATTTTAATTTTTTAATGTACATAAATGTGTATTCTTTTTATAAAAATGATAGCATAAAGACTGCTCTGGACACTGATTTCTTAAAATACAGTGCATATTATGAATATGTACTCATGTCATCCTTTTAAGAAAGTTCATATATAAGGTTAAGTATTCCTCCTAGAATAACATCTACTCATTAATTTAAAATGTCTTCTGAACCCACACAAATTATCTACTTTCTTTCCATAATAATTCTAAGTCCTGATGCAGAGTCTTCAGAATATTACTCAGAAGTTTGGCATAAGACTCTAAGTAACTCACAAGTCCTACCTCATGTATATTACTGGATTCTTTTTTTATGCTTTTTTATTTTAAAAATGTGTGTATGATGGAATATTTTTCATCAATCAAAGAAGAGAAACTTGTGTCATTCACAGCAACATGGATGGAGCTAAAAGGAAATATGTTAGGGGAAATAAGCCAAAAAGAAAAAGAGAATATGGGGTGGTTTCACTTATATGAGGGATATAGGGAAAACAAACAAATGAAGAAGAAAAATTTAGAAGTGCTAACAGAACTGAAGCATAGAGCAAGAGAGGGAGAAGAGAGTAAAATCAGGGGAGGAGGAAGCACAAGAGATTAAGATGTTTCATGAGTGATAAGGTGATAAGGTGCATATGTATATATATATGTATATATATATATATACACACATATGCAATCAAATTAAAAAAGAAAAATTTAAAGATAAAAATGTGTTTATGGACATATGTATGTTTGACATGCATATACAGATGTATACATATTTTAAAGAATTAACCCAGTCATTCCTCAAGACAAGACTGTATCTTAAAGAATCAAAAAGATATAGAGATTGTGAAATTTTTTAAATTTTCTGTAGAAGGAATATTTTCCATTTCTGTTTATGATCTGAAAGTGACTTTCCCCTTCAATAGAGGAGCTAACCTAAGAGAACAAGGTAACACTCAAATGAGCTCTTTAAATGCAAGTCCTTCATCCACTGGGTCCATGGATTTAAGATGGGGAATGCAGTCTCTTAAGCATATACGAGGAACTTCTGTGTTTCCATCAATTTAGCAGAATGTTTTAAGCATGTCAGAAACTACACAGGCAATAAAGTACAAAATGTACATCTGGACACATCATACTCGGTGCTGTTTTAAAAATATTTGAATTCCTTTTATATATGTCTTTTAATTGTTCTAATTAGAATATCCAATACTATGTTGAATAAAATGGTGAGAGTGGACATCCTTGTCTCATACGAGATCTTAGTGAGGAAGTTTTCAATTATCCACTATTGAAGTTTGTATGCAAATTTTCTAAAAGCTATTTGTAACAGTCAAAAATTGGACATAACTCTTAGGTCCTACAAAGGATGAATGGTTAAAAAAATGGTGACATTCATAGCATGGACTACCACTCAGCAATATACAATTAACTCAAAAATAAAATAAAATTAATAGAGGTATAGAATCTAGAAGGAAATTTTTCAAAGAGTACTTTTCAACAGGGACAAGGCAGTCTTGTAGCCAGTGATGCTCTGAGGAGAAAGATGGAAGACAAGATAAAGGAAACATGGTTGGTCGTTATCTGTAGCATGGATGGGGGCTGGAGCTGTCCCTGAGTTTTAAATGTTTTGGACTCCTGGGCTGAGCCAGTTAGCTGTCTCTGCATAATGCAGAGTTATTCAATGACCTGTATTTAAGCAATGGCTTGGAAAGTGTTTCTGAGTCATGCTTGGATTTGTCTCCATCTGCAAGACTTTCCAGTTTCACCCTGACTCAGTTTGTACCCCCATAATACAGGAATCACACCAGTGATTAGGGACCCAGTGTTAATCTTTGGAACAGTACAGCAGGTATGGAACCACCAAGGAGGAGACTCAAAAAGAACTTAAGCGGCAGCGCAGACACCTTTAACAAGCAACAAAATAATGTATCCACACACTTATTATATTTCCCAGCACTGGCTGTGTTAAGAGTAGTGAATTGAATAGTGGCAATGAAGCTGAATTTCCCAGCAAAGTAAATCATCTCTAGAACACCTCTAAAATACTAGCCCAGCAAAAAGTGCACATCTCACCTTTCCATCCTGTAACAGGCATATATAATTCACAATATTTGAATAGATGAATTGCTGGTTGTCTGTAGTCTTTAAAAACCCATTAAGCATAGCTCCTAGCTTCTATTCATGAAGCCCAGTAAGATGCCAGTATCAGTTTTCCCACCCTTCTGTTGAATCATAAAGATCCCAGAGCCTGTTTGTATGACATCAAGAAAGTAAGAGGGGAGTCTGGCTAAGGAAACCACAGGGTTGTGTCTCCTGACCCAACTAACCACAGCCTGACCACTGGGGACCTTGGCCATAGCGCTTAACACCCAACCCTCCCAGACATCCATACTCACTCACACCTCTTTTCTCCTTAGGTTCTGCCATCCACAGGAAGCACAGGGTCAGGGTAAAGGTCTCCAAAGTAACTTCTTTCCATCCTAAAGATATGGAGGCCACATTCTCTTTCTGAGATAATTGCAGCAATCTTCTAAAACTAAAGCAAATTCCAACTTTAAAAAAAGCAATTAATATTAAAAGGCTATTCTCTTTAGTTATATTCTAAAATATTTTTGCATAAAACTATATTTTTCACACCAATTTTCTTTAAGGAAAAAGTCTGAATTAAGCATATGGGAATGCATAGGTTAGACAAGAGGACAGGAGGGTTGAGGGCAAGCAGAAATCCTTTGGAGTTCTCACACTATCAATAACTGGGTGCAGTCGTCTTTTAATGAGGCCCTGACTCATGGAGAGACAGACACATTGCATTTCTGAAATACCTATGGCTTCTTCCCTTTGCTCCCTCCCACGGGGACTGCTGCAGTGTGTTCATCTGACTTCATTGTCTCTCAAGGGCATAGCTTCGGATCTGTTACTAGTGCTGAGCTGTCTGCAGAAGCGCTCCTTATTTCTCATCCAGATGATTTTCAAGAGCTTCCAAGATTCCAAACTGCTCTTTTTCTAATCACCAAGCCCTGTTCATAAACTTTTAGTGACTTCTTTAGCCAACTGAATTAAATGCAAATTTCTAGGCTTTTGGTTTAAGCTCTTTCTCTTTCCTGGGTGAATGTGTAAACAAATATGCTATATTGCATACACTTGTTATTTGACATCATCTGCATACACACTGTAGATGGATATATGCTTATATGCACATATATGTGTAGATATAAAACCAATTTGTCATGCAATCAAATCTTTAAGACATTTTACAGAAGGTGCTTTTCAAGGTCCCACAACTACTATGCAAAAAAAGTTTCATATACCTGCTATGAATCCTGTGTACAGTGTCTTGAAGTTTACCATGGCCCAGGAACAAGCTGCCACGATCAATCAAAGGGGGAATTGATTCACCTCAGCTCCTTAGCTTTTAATTGCCTGCATCTCAAATTCTATTTGTCTGTTTAAAATGGACCGTGATCTCCCGGCCCCACTGTCATATCCTGCTGCTCTGCCAGGAGTCAGAAAGATGAATGGCAATGCTTTGTGCTGATCCTTTGACACTGAGCCAAGGGGGCTGAAAGCAGAAAAAGCCCACTGCGGTGTCCACAGCTTCCAGGCACAAATGACATATAACATTTTCTCAGCAAGATATTCTCCTTTGAATTCATAAAATAGCTTTAAAATTATTTTAATTATAAAAAGTTGATCTGCCAATCTGAATTTGTACTGGATTCTCTTGCATTTCCTGCTTTATGAGAGGTTTTTTTTTATTATCTTTCTCTGTCTCACTCCACATCTGTCCTTCAGATGTACCTGCCAGCAGCAAATGTACTTAGAAACATCCCTTCAGGCAGAACCCATGTGAAAACTCACACAAAGTGGATGAAGAAAGAAGAGGCACATATTGATCTCTCTTCATCAGTGTCTCTCACCTGGAGTCTGATTCAACATTGCTTTATTGGCTGGGAGGGGAGAGCTGAAAGGGCTCAAGTTTGCTGAAAAAAAAAAAAAAAACTCTGAAACTAAAGACTTTTTTTCTTTCTCTTTCTACTATACAAAATTTCAACCAAACTAAAAATAAATGAAGAAATTCACAGTTCAACAATAAATGCCAGCCATTTCATTAATATTTCTGCTATAATATTATCAAAATGATAAATAAATCAACACTTTCTCATCTGAAATGGGAAGGAGGACAAGAATGTTGTCAGATAATCAATGAGGTAATCTTCTCCCTCTAAAATTCGACAGCTAAAATCTAACACATCTTGCTGAAAAAGACGTTTCAGATAAAGATTTCTAACTCCCGGGACAAATCTAAGCATCCACAGTCAACACAAATGTTTTTCATACCATCATTGCCATTCTCTAAGTGTAAGAGTTGCATTTTGGGAGAATAGACATGGAATCTACCCACTCATATCCATGTCACCGCAGTTCAGCCAAAACTCTTTTGCCTGTGTGTTTCGAGAGTCTGACAGATTAATTCTTCCCTCTGCCTCTCCCTGCTTTCTGCCAGCCTGCAAGCAGGCTGGAAGTGGGGGGGGGGGGGGGTGTAAGCATTAACATTTCCTGAGCACCAGGGCCAGGTCCAGGGTTCATCATGAACATGATCTTAGGTATCATGTGGCCTGGTGGTGCTGATAAGGAGAAGGGCAAGAAAGCTGTAATCTACTGACCTGAATGCATCTTAGATGGAGTTTCCCTAAAGTAGTTTCTAAAGCAAGCACTTGAGAATAAGCAGTTTAATTCAGTGATTCCAGTAACCGAAAGGGGGAGAGAGGAGAGATAAGACAGAGTAGGTGAACATACCCTGGAAAGAGTAAGACTAAGCAAGTGGATCACTCCTCTGGGTATCAAGGCTGAGAGCAGCTGGGGATATCTGTGCAACCATGTGAACCACACCAAGAACTGTGAGGCTGGGGGTTAGCTCCATGGACTCCTATGGGGAGGTGGCCATCAGTAAGGGTATTTCATCCCCCTTTGTACTTTAGAGGAGACTCTGGTGGTGCAGGTGCAAGTTCCTGGGCTCAAGGAAATATCAGCTTTTTGAGAGGGGGAGGATCATCCCTCCCACATGCTGACAAACTGAAGTGAGGACAGGGGTTGTGAGAAGGTCATACAAATCACCTTGCCACACCTGCTCTGTCTCTAGTTCACCTCTCTGCTCCTCCCCTACAGCCTCCAGGCCTTGTGGTCACATACAAGCCATTCTAGCTACTTTACTCTGCATCAAATTGGATTTGTAAGAAAATCACTTACCCTATTCAAACTATCAGAATAACAGAATGTCAAAACCTATATAAGGGCATAGTTCTCATAGAGGCACCCCACCCCAGCAACATCAACATTGGTTGGAAACTTGTTAGAAATGTAGATCTGTTCATTGCAGCCCTGTTTACAGTTGCGAAGAATTGAAAACAAACCAAATGCCCCAAAACAGATGATTGGCTACAAAAATGTGGTACATATACACAATGGAATACTACGCATCCATCAAGGAGGACAAACACATGTCATTTGCAGCAACCTGGATGGAACTAGAAAGACTCATATTGGCAGAAATAAGTCAAAAAGAAAAAGAGAAGTACAGAATGGTCTCACTTATATGATGGATATAGGGGGAAAAAACAAACAAATAAGAAAAATGAAAACAACCAATGGGACTGAATCATGGAGCGAGAGAGGAGGAGGGGGAAGAAGGTGGGGGAGATGAAGAGCACAAAAGATCAGGATAGTTAACAAATGTTAGTGAAGTGGGAAAGC
>PVHY01004131.1:0-75536 GCA_004024945.1 Uropsilus gracilis
TATTTCCTCTTTGGAAAAGTGTCTTTTTAGTTCTTCTCCCCATTTTTTGATTGGGCTTTTTGTTTTGCATTTGTTTAGTTGTGTTAGTTCCTTGTGGATCTTCGTTATTAAGCCCTTGTCGCTCATGTGGAGGGCAAAGATTTTTTCCCATTCGGTTGGGCATCTTTTAGTTTTTTCTGTTGTCTCTTTTGCTGTACAGCTTTTTAGTTTGATGTAGTCCCATATGTTTATGTTTTCCTTCATTTTTTTGCCATCTGCAGATGTTTCCAGAAAGGGATTTCTGAACTGTAGTTCATGGAGAGTTTTGCCCAAGTTTTCCTCAATGTATGCTATGGTATCAGGTCTGACCTCTAAGTCTCTTATCCATTTTGAGTTTATTTTTGTACATGGAGTAAGGGAGATTTCTTGGTCCATTTTTTTGCATGTCTTAGTCCAATTTTCCCAGCACCATTTATTGAAGAGGCTATCCTTGTTCCAAGGTAAGTTTTTCACACCTTTATCGAAGATTAGTTGACTATAGATGTGTGGTTTTATTTCAGGGCACTCAATTCTGTTCCATTGACCTGACTGTCTGTTTTTGTACCAATACCATGCTGTTTTAATTATTATGGCTTTGTAGTATAGTTTAAAGTTTGGGATTGTAATACCTCTAATCTCTTTTTTTCTGGTCAGGAGGCTTTTGGATATTTGGGGTCTTTTGTTATTCCATATGAATTTCAGTAATTTTTGTTCTATCTCTTTAAAAAATGTCATTGGGATTTTTATTGGGATTGCATTGAATCTATGTATTGCCTTTGGTAAGATGGTCATTTTGATAATATTGATTCTTCCAATCCATGAACAGGGAATGTCTTTCCATTTTCTTACATCTTTCTTCTATCTCTTTTAGGAGTGTTTTAAAATTTTATTTGTATAATTCTTTCACGTTTTTTGTTAGGTTTATTCCCAAATATTTAATTTTTTTGGTGCGATGGTAAATGGGATGGTTTTTCTGATTTCTTCCTCTTCTATTTGACTTTTTGCATATAGAAATGCTACTGACTTCTGTGTGTTGATTTTGTATCCAGCTACCTTACCGAACTGGTTTATTATTTCAAATAATCTTTCTGTGGATTTTTTGGGGTCATCTATGTAGAGAATCATATCATCTGCATATAATGATAGCTTCAGTTCCTCTTTACCTATTTGTATCCCTTTTATGCCTTTTTCTTGCCTTATTGCCCTAGTTAGGACTTCCAATACAATGTTAAAGAGTAGTGGGGAGAGTGGACATCCTTGCCTAGTTCCAGATCTCAGCTGGAATGCTTTTTTTTTCTCCATTTAGGATGATATTTGCTGTAGGTTTGTCATAGATGGCTTTTATTATGTTGAGATAAGTTCCTTTAATACCCAGTTTTTCAAGGGCTTTTATCATGAATGGATGCTGGACTTTGTCAAATGCTTTCTCTGCATCTATCAATATTACCATGTGGTTTTTGTTTTTCTCTTTGTTGATGTGGTGTATTATGTTAATTGATTTCCGGATGTTGAACCATCCTTGAGAGGTCACATTGTTTGATCCACCCCTCTAACCTCAGTGTATAACACTACCCCAAACACATGGCTTGGAAATACCTAGTATCCAGACTGATTTTAATTAGACAACAAAAAGAAAGAAAAAGCAATAAAAAGCACTAATAATTATAGCTTGCATGTGGACAGTACTCAACTTTTAGAAAGTTATTATTATTGGTTAGTAAGTCATTCTTTAATGTGATAAAAAGTAAGACCCTTGCTGTGTGCCAGTCATAGATGCTGGGAAAGGGAAAGGACCTGTTTAAAATGTACTTTTCTTAACCATGTGAAATTTATCTACCATTAGGGATACATAGGTCACCCACAAACAATCACAAACTAATCATTATGAAAATAATAATGAAAGAGTCAGGACTAGGCTACAACAGCAGCTAAGACAGACCAGTAGATGGTACATTTGTTTGCTAGTCAACTCATATTTTTACTTGGGCAAATAGCACAAGTGAACTTTTTTAAAAAATATATTATTTATTTTGTTCTTTAGATCACAAACTCTGTAAGTCGTTTTTGGGTTATCTCCCTCTCCCTCCTCCCTCTAGTGCCCCTTTCATTCTCTCAAACCCCACTCTTCATTATTTACTAGTTTTGCTAAGTCCATTAGTCTCTTTCCTGTGGCAGTGTCCTTTCACTGGGTAGGGGGCTGTGTGTTGAAATCAGGCAAGCCTTGCTGGTAGGTTTTCAGTCTTAAGTTTGCGTTGGGCAGCCAGTCTGTATTCATTTGTGATCTGTCCATGTTTTCCTGTTGCAGACTGTCTTCTCCAATCCCATTTCCACTGCTTTGCTGCTTTACCTTATGGTTCTGGTGTCAGATTTAGGGGGTCTCACCCACAGCCAGTGTCGGTGAAGAAGTTTCTCTGTGAATACAGGTGTCTGTGAATGGCCTTTGTAGATCATCTCTGCCTCAATTTGCAGTTTTGATGTGGGGCCTATTGCCCTATCTTAGGTCTTCCTCTCCTCTCTGTAGTGTGGGGAGGGGGCATTGCTGTCCTAGAAGGCATCTCCAAAGTGAGGTCCCAGGTCTTTCCGGCCCAATGAGCACTTAGGTGTGCACTGTGACATCAAGTCTCTACAGTTGTTCCACTTGTGTCGCATACACTGGTTCTCTCGGTTGTCCATCTTCTGTGTCCAGCTCAGTCTTGTGGGCTGGATCTTTGCATGATCCCTCACCCACTCTATGGGGTTTTTGTTGCATATGTTCTTGCTCCTCTTGAAGTTTAGCTGGAGTGAGAGCAAAATGGAAGGAGCTCTACCATCCCCTCTGCTCACCTACCCATGCACCGGTATCTCCTTGCATGGGGGTGGGGCCCAGATGACTGAGTTTATGCCCTTCCATGCTCCCCTTGGGCTAGGAGCAGGGGGCAACATGGCTCCACCAATCCAGGTTGCAGATGGCTGCTCTGTGCAGTGGCCATCCACTGGTGGGTGGGGCTACCAAAAACCCCACCTTGTCCCCCCTTTAGGTCTCACCCAGCTCAGGTGGCTTATCCAAGAACCTTCACCCCCTTTGCTCCTCCACTGGCAAAGGAGCTCAGACAGCTAGGGTCCCGGGCAAGCAGGCAGCCCTCAGGTGACAAGTTAACTTTTTAAAGTCAACCCAACAGCAGATAAGAAACAAACTTCGGTACCCCAAAAGAAATGAACATGGACAAACATGTGAAAGAACTATACAAAGGAAAATTTTTAATGCTGCTAAAAGAGATAGAAGACATAAGGAAATGGAAAGACACTCCCTACTCTTGGATTGGAAGAATTAACATTATCAAAATGGCCATCCTTCAAAAAGCAACCTACAGGTTCAATGCAATCCGTATAAAAATTCCAATGACATTCTTTAAAGATATAGAACAAAAATTACAGAAATTCATATGAAATAACGAAAGACCTTGAATATCAAAAAACCTACTGCCAAAAAAAAGAGAGAATGGAGGCTTAACTATTCCAGACTTAAAGTTATACTACAAAGCCATAATAATTAAAACAGCATGGTACTGGTAGAACAACAGACAATTAGACCAATGGAACAAAATTGAGTGCCCAGAAATAAAACCACACATATATAGTCAACTAATTTTTGACAAAGGAGGGAAAACTTACATTGTAACAAAGACAGCCTCTTCAATAAATGAATCAAAGCAACTCCCTCACACCATGTACAAAAATCAATTCAAAATGGATAAAAGACTTAGATGTTAGATCTGAAACCATAACACACATAGAGGAAAATGTGGGCAAAACTCTCCATGAATTACACTTCAGAAATCCCTTTCTGATCCAGTTTTCCCAGCACCATTTACTGAAGAGGCTATCCATGGGAAAGCCCCGGGGTAAAACACACACACACACACACACACACACACACACATTTACCAGATATCGGAAGAGAACAACAGGCCAAACAACCAACAACTGAACATCAACTTAACCAACCAACAAATTGCAGAAAAATGGGAGATGGAATGACTGGAGGGGGGATACAGAGGGGGGGGGATATGGAGGGAGGAGGAGGGATCAATTAATGCACAATTGTGACAAATCAATAAAATGAATTAAAAAATGAAATAAATAAATAAAATTCATCATTAAAAAAAAAAAGAAATCCCTTTCTGGACATACCTAAAGATGGCAAAAAAAAATGAAGGAAAACATAAACAGATGGGACTACATCAAACTACAAAAGAGACAACAGAAAAATCAAAAAGAAGCCCAACTGAATGGGGAAAAAAATTTGCCCTCCACAAGAGTGATAAGGGTTCAATAATGAAGATCCGCAAGGAAATCACACAACCAAACAAAAACAAAACAAGAAGCCCAATCAAAAAATTGGAAGAAAAACTAAAAAGACACTTCTTCAAAGAAGAAATACAAATGGCCAACAGGCATATGAAAAATTGCCCAACATCACTAGCAATCAGGGAAATGCAAATCAAAACCATAATGAGATACCACCTTACACCAGTAAGAATGGCCCACATCAAAATAACAGGCAACAACAAGTGCTGGTATGGATGTGGAGAGAAAGGAACACTCTTACACTGCTGGTGGGAATGTAAACTGGTCCAGTCATTATGGAAGACTGTGTGGAGGACCTTCAAACTAACGAAAATGGAACTATCATTTGACCCAGCAATCACTCTTCTAGGAATCTATGCAAAGGAGACCTCAATGTGGGTACAAAGGGACACCTGTGCTTGGATGTTTATTGCAGCACTATTTATAATTGCAAGGACATGAAAACAACCCAAAAGATGAAAAGGATGTGGTATATATATATATATGCAATGGAATATTACTTATCAATTAAAAATGATAAATTTGATGATTTTATGGTAATATGGATGTACCTAGAAGAAATCATATTAGCGGAAACAAGTCAGAAAGAAAAAGACAGAAACCAAATGGTTTCACTAATATAATATGGACAACAAAATGAATGTACACAATGGGGAGGGAGAACCAGCTGGACTGGCCAGGGAGGGGAGGTGGTGAGTGACAGCTGGGGATTACAATGATATGAAATACATATATAAATAGAATTATTTATATTATAAAAAAAGAAATGAACATGGTAGAAGGATTGCAGCTTGCAGTAGAATTGTTCAGCAATACAAATCAAACTTGCAATTTTCCTAACACCTTCCCCCTCCTTGGTCTTGTCACCAGTCTAGTTTAGCTGGGACTGGGAAACATCTGGCTAGTAGAGAGAATACTTACCTGGTATTGGGTGGTGGGGAAGGATATGGTTGTGGTTCTGATAGTAAATCCCTAGGTGACCAAGACAATTCTCTTCCTGTCAACATGCCTCATTGTTCCCAGGCACAAAATAAATGGCATGAGTTCCCCTGAATCTCCTACTCTTTGCTGTTCACACCCTGGACCTTGTATCTCTCCTCAACCAATACATCTTCCACATCAACTACCAGGATATGAGTTGGTGTTTTTTAAACACAAACTGTGCTCAAAATCTTCTAGTGAATTACCATTGTATTAGCAGCAATGACAAAGAATTAGATTTAAATTACAAGTACAACAAACTAAATACAAGACAATGCAAAGACACCAATTCTTGATTTTGTCAATTAAATAAATACATTAGACATAATATCATTTCATTAAATTATTTTAACATAAAGACACATCTCCCTGGTGGTTTAGTGGCTAGGATTTTAACATAATGACAAATTAAGGATATTTCAACAAAATATATAGTCACCAAAGTGGAGAGTAGCCCCCTGCATTACAGAGATTTTTAACAAGCAAAAATTATTTCATTGTCTTTTTTTTTGTAATTTTACTGTAAATCAGTGAAAATTTGCCTCCAATCACTATTAATTATGGATTATCATTTGGGAACTGATGGTCTTCTATGCAGAATTTGATAAAAGGTGCCTATCAAGTTCATTTTTCTCATTTTTGTAAGTCATTTTACAGCATTTTGAAAAAAAATGAGGATTATTTATCACAACCTGCCCCTCCAACTTCTTTTTTAAAATTGGAATATTTGATAGAACAAAAATTACTGAAATTCAAATGGAACAACAAAAGACCTTGAGTAGCCAAAACCCTCTTGACAAACAAAAGAATGGAAGTATTACAATCCCAGTCTTCAAACCATACTATAAAACCATAATAATTAAAACAGTATGGTACTGGTACAAAAACAGACAAGCAGAGCAATGGATTAGAATCAAGTGCCCAGAAATAAAACCACACATATATGGTAAAATAATCTTTGACAAAGGGGCAAAAAACATATACTGGAATAAGGACAGTCTTTTCATTAAATGTTACTGGGACAACTGGACCATGACAAGCAAAAAGTAAACCAAGATAACATCCTCACACATTGTACAAAAATCAACTCAAAATGGATAAAAGACTTGGTTGTAAGACCTGAAACCATAAAATACATAGAAAAAACCTGGGCAAAACCCTCCACAAATTACACTTCAGAAATTCATATCTGGGCTGGCAAAAAAAAAAAAAAAAAGAAGAAGAAAAGCATAAGCAGCTGGGACTACATCAAACTAAAAAGCTCTGTACAGCAAAAGAGACAACAGAGAAAACAAAAAGAAACCCAACCAAGTGGGAAAAAATTTTGTCCTCTATACAAGTGATAAGGGTCTGATAACAAAGATACACAAAAAACTCACAGAACTTAACAAAACAAAACAAAAAGCCAGTCAAAAAATGGGGAAAAGAACTAGAAAGACATTTCTCCAAAGAGGCAATACAGATGACCAATAGGCATATGAAAGAATACTTCACATCACTAATAATCAGGGAAATGCAAATCAAAAACCACATTGAGATACCATCTTACATTAGTAAGAATGGGCCACATTAAAAATAAAAAACAAAAATGGGCAACAAGTGTTGGTGAGTATGTGGAGGAAAAGGAACACTATTACACTGCTGGTGGCAATGCAAACTGATCCAGCCACTCTGGAGGGCTGTGTGAAGGACTCTCAAACAACAGAAAGTGTAACTACCATTCGACCCAGCAATCCCACTACTGGGAATCTACGCAAAGGACACAAAAACACTCATTCATAAGGACACCTGTACTCACATGTTTATTGCAGCAGTTTTTACAATAGCCAAGATATGGAAACAACCCAGTGGCCAAAAATGAATGAATGGATGAAAAAGATGTGATATTTACACAGTGGAATATTATACATCAATCAAAGAAGACAATATGCAGCAATATGGATGGAGCTAGAAGGAATCATCTTAGCAAAAACAAGCCAGAATGAAAAAGAGAAATATGGGATGGTCTCACTTATATGAGGGATATAGGGAAAACAAACGGACAGATAAGAAAAAATTTAAACCACCAACAGAACTGAAGCATAGAGCAAGGGAGGGGGAGAAGAGTAAAATGGGGTGGGGGGGGCATAAGAGATTAAGATGGTACACAGGTGCTAAGGTGATGGGAGAACATCGGGGTAGACAACGATGCAATATGTGTGTATGGGCAATCAATTAAAAAAATGTAATGAAATATTTTAAGCCATAGGGTTCAGATTCTCAAAGGACACCACATAAATCCCCCTCTGCTTGGGTTCCTCAAAAATCTTTACTGGAGACTATCTAAAACCAGGAAGGTGAAAGGTGCACTGTTGTAGGGCCAGCGTTGCTCAGTACTACTGAACACTCAATCAGTTCCACCTGAGTAACACCGCTGAAAATAATAACCTGACCTTACCTTTCAACATTTCCTAGATCTCCTAAATCCTCGACACACTATCTTTGGAAAACATATTACTAGCTGAGAACTACATGCTGAAAAGGTTATTTGAGATTACAGACTCCTAGTCTCCACTAGAGGGCAGCTCAGCGCCATAAAAATCATATTAGGAGAAACAAGTCAAAAAGAAAAAGACAAACCAAATGGTTTCAGCCATGAAGAAAAGTCAGGACAGGGTGTGAACGGTCAGGGGGGGTGGGGGGGGAGGTGAACTCCGGAGATCACAAAGATGTGAAATTTATATATAAATAAATTATTTAATTTTAAAAAAGAGTTAACTAAAAAAACAAACAAAAAACTGATGACCAAAAAAAAAAAAAAAAAGATACTTCCCACAAAGACATACCTGTTGACAAACTAGTATTGAGAAAGGAGGGGTCAGGGGTCAGTCCCTCCTTTGGGTGGAGGGAAGAGTTTTATTAATTCTGTTGCTCTTTGAAGTTCCTGGGACAGGAAGGTACTCTTGTATCGAAAGTCAGAGAAATAAGTGGCTTCTAATATATCCAGAAGCTTATGTCCCTCCTCACTGCCAAAATTACAGTTCATGTCTATCATTCCTGCCAGGACCATTGCAAAATAGTCATTAACTGATCCTGCTGCTTGTCTCACCCATCCAGCCTGAACTCTCTTCCAACACAACAACTTCATGTCCTTCCTAAAACAATAGTTTCATGTCCTTCTTGGTTGAAAAACTTCAGTGATGAACAAAAGGATCAGAATTTTGTCTTCAAACTGCCACACACAATTCTTCAACTCTCACAAACCCTGTCTTTTCAGTTTCATCCCCTATAACTCCCTTATTCACACCCTTCATCTAAGTGAAAAAAATGATTTAAGAGTTAACAATAGCTATGTCTCCAACCTAACTGTAAATTCCTACATAAGGGCAGGTATTCCATCTACACTAGTCAATATTGTGTACTTGCATTTAGAATATGTCTGACAGAGATTAGGCATTCAGTATATATTTGGTGGAAAATAAGTGAATGAGTAATTTATAATATGAGCTAACTTTATTGAATATCTTATTTTTTTTCATTATACCTTCACAATAATCATGTAGCTTAAGTAATATTACTGTCCCATTTTGTACAGGTAAAATTGAGGAAGGTTGTCTTCCTTGCCTTACTGAAAAGCAACAATACCAGAAACCAAATCAGAAGGCATGACTGCAGAATGCATACATTCTGAAGGGCTATTTGCTTCAACTAATTTGAAAAACAGCTTTCAAAACATCATCTAACTTTAGTTTGAGATTTTGAAGGATTTTATTTGCACCCATTGTTAAGCTACACTGTACAGTCTTTATAAGGATATTAGTGGTCTGCTCTGATCTGCCAGTGTCCAAGCCATTTTGACTTTGTCTCCAAACTTTCATAGAATTAGTACTATTTGCCAAGAGATAAAGAAGTAAGGGTCAGAAAGATTTTGAGAAATCAGACAAAAGGTATGGTACAAATGTAAAGGAGAAAAAAATTTTAAATGAATTTAAAAGAATTATATGTAAGAAATATTAACTGATTTAATAATTAATAACCACCCAGAGATCAATTTTCATAAAGAGATGGGTACAAAACAGGATTCATGGGTTTATAAAGAATTAAAGGATAGATTGAAGAAGAAATTTAAAGTTTGACAATGAAAGCAAAGAGGGGATTAGTAAGCACATAGAAGAGAATAGCAGGGTTCAGTCAATAGTCTGCATATTTGTGGCAAAGTGTTACTAGGTATTTATAAATACAGGTTCGGATACAAACATTCTGGGGTCCAGTCTAAGCTCCACCATGTAACAGCAGTACATTTGAATAACTTAAAGTCTTTGTGCTCAGTTTCCTTCTCCATTTAATAACCACAACTTCTTTATGAGGTCACAGAAAGTATTACATTTGGCTGTGTAGATGAAGCACTTATCTCAGATCTGACTCATAATAAACTCTGAATTAATGTTAGCTATAGTTATCAGAACATAATTGACTCATGAAGATGGACAGGATTATAAATGAATAGGTAATCCACTCAAAGGGAGTAAAGAGAGGACATGATAAAAACAAAAATGGAAGCATTTGTCATACTATATAAAAAAATGATAGTACTGACACTAAAGTCAAAGCAAGGAGGAAAGACACGGGGAAGGTAAAGAGAACTTTATATATATTGGCTGAGATGTTGCCAGAAAGCTTCTAGTGTGATCTTCATGCTTTCTGTTAATATGTAATTATTATAGATAAGTAGATATAGATAGATCAATAAATAACAATGAAATTTAGATAACTGAATGAGTTTGTTACGTAGCAAACCAAGTAAGACAAGGGTGAAGAAGTTCAAACTCGGCGGGAAGTATTTGAGACAGTCATAACGAACTTGTTCTATACAGATGTGAAAAGTTGGGAAATATCTTGAAGCCTCCAGGTGTTAAGACATGTTAAAAACTCTGATGGACCTGACCTTGATTACAGGCTTGTGACTTTTTCCAGTCAACTTTTGTCCAGGAAGATTGGAGAAAGTAAAGAGGGCAAAGAGCAAAGGTTAATAATCAAGTCTGTCAGGCAAGATATAAGACAACAGTCATTCACCATGGAATTCAGATTACTTAAGCAAAAATAGGGGTAGAAAATTACCCCCAGCTTCAGCCAGAGCTCCACAGGCTCTCTCTCTAACTGGAGAATTAGGGAAGTCTCACCCATTCTCCTACTCTTTAGTACAAATAATAGTGGAAAACAAGGTGGGGGACAGGGAGAGGAGCTCTTCCTTTCATGGTATCTGTAGTCTTACAAGCAGCTCTGATGGTCACCTATTGTTAAGCTCATACATAATATATTTATTGTTATTATACTTGGAGCAATGCCAAACATGACTATGTCAAATAATATGTGTAAAATATTGTAGTTAATCACCAACTGCTGAAATGTGTCCTGTGCCACTCACCCACTGCCTACATTGTAAGGTTGAGAAGGTGAGAAAGGAAGTGGAATGGGTGGAGCTTTAGCACCAAGATCTTGACTATTTTTAAAGCCATAAACATTAGTGGACAAAAATGCACAATATGTTATTCCTAATATTCCAATGTTTTCAGAATTTTCAGTGGACTAAAGAGTACCTGGGCAAGGACATGGTCACTTTAGATTGAGTAGTTGGGGAAGTGATCTCTAGGAAGTTGACATATGGGTGAATGCATGATTTGATTTCAGAAAGACAGCAGTCATATATTCACAAGCAAGGGCAAAGACCTAGATGCTAGAATGTCCTGAGCAAAGATGGGAATAGATAACACCGGAAAGAAAAGTTAATCAGTGGGCTCCAGTAATTCTGTGTTTGTATTTCTTTACTTTTTCCAACAAAGTTGTTGGAGAAAGTGTCTGTGTAGTTGGTAACATTGTATTTCCTTATGCAAGCAGATTACATTAGTATCTGGGGCTTCCCCGTGGTAAGGACTGGATTTATTCTGTTTGATGGAAAATTTTTGTACAGTTTTGACATCCTCCAAAAGGTTTAGGAATACAATTTTAAGACTTCCCAATTACTAAGTATGCAGATCATTTTGATATGCTTGCTGGTTTCCCAAATAGTAAAGACTTTCCACATGCATGTTTCAAAAAATATATATTTCTACTCTTAATAGTTACTCAATTAGGAAAGCTGTTTATATACTAAACATAGACTAGACTTTAAATTATAAGAACTATTGCTTAGAATCTATGATATCTTTTTGGTTGAGATCTCTTTTGTGCCTTCTTATGTCATCTCAAATAATAAAAGAATTCAAAATGAGAGGAATATGATTGTATGAATGTTTTTAAAGGTGAATAGTGCAGAAAGGCAGAGGCAAAATGTCTGCAAATATTTTGGAGGCAGGGTTGGAGCAATTATATGAACAGTAGACAGATTAGTAGAAGAAAAAGCAAATTGAAATACATGCATATGGAAAATTTACATGGATGATATTCTAAAGTCAGTGGTACAGAATAAGCATCTTTGTCTTGGGCTAAGGAATGGGATAGTGACCTAGAGCTTCAAAATGAGAGGAAGGGGACTCACATTACATAAAAAGAAGGGAACTTATATGACAAAAACTTGATCTTCTGTAATTAACTTTTTCCCTGCTATATAGACATGTTTCTCTTATAGAAAGGCTATTTCTGACAAAGACCCTAATTTTTGGTGTGCCCCAATTTTTGTTCTTTTAGATTGTTAAAGGAATGGTAAAAAATTTTCATGAGTGGAGAGCCTTGAACGATATCAGTATGAAATAATCCACATGCTAAAGTGGCAAGTCTTGGGGTGGCCTGTTTCAGACAACTTGGGGAGACCAGTCTTTCTGAGTACTATTAGCAGTGGGAGAAGAAACTGGATGCCCAGAATGAAGCTGTTGCAATACCAGGGGTGATAATGGTATTCATGTGCATAAGTGGCAACGAATTTGAGATAAAATTTTAACTGAAAATGGTTTGGTGATGGGGATGGGAGCAGTACAGGGAGAAATAAATTGATAGAGACTCAATTTTGCCTCAGGTTGCTGTGGATGGTGATTCTATGGCAATAAGAACATTCAGAGGATGAAAGAGCACAATATACTAGAAGCAGAAGTTTATTTGATATGCTACACTAGAGACAATGTACATAAAAGTCAGCAAGATGGACACAGAATGTAGTCACAAAGAAAGACTGAGACAAGGGCTAAGGCTTTGAGGTTGTCTGCAAATGGATAGTATTTACAATCATAAGAAAGGGTGAGTTCATCCGGAAAAAAGAATGCAGAGGGAGGGGAAGATAACAGGACATTATAATAAGGCATGGTTTTGTCAAAGAAATTAGAGGCTTTTATAGGATAACCTTTTAAGCATTTATATCTGAAGCTTCTAACAATCAATGAATACTACATCTTTATCCAAAGGGTTAATTTTTAAAAATATGTCCCTCCTTTATTCTAGAAATAAAAATGTCAGGGAGTTCCAAGCACTCTATGTGTTAACTAATCATTATAAAATGTGATAAATGGAGAGAAACTTGAGTTTGAGACTTATATAGGGAAAAAAGCACAAAATCCCAGAAATCTGTTTCTTTGAAAGCCCAGCATAGGAATGTGTACTAGCTAAGAAGTTATATTTTAGATTCAGAAATATCTGGATTCAAATATTAGTTCCACTAATATGAAGGAGAAAAAAGAAGAAAAAGATAATACTTCAACATACTTGTTTTCTAAAGGGAAAAAATAAATCATTTTATTTGAATATACAATCTAGATGATAAACTAAGACTTCATTTCATATGTTTGTATATGTATACTGCAATAGCAGTCATTTTTGCTAAACTAATTGAAGGTTTTCTTTCAACTGAAGGAAGTCCACTTTTTTTAATGGACAGTCTGTTTTGAATTTGTCCATTTTATTTCCTTTGGTCTAAATAAAATAATAATTTTTCAGCTTAACTTACAAGACCTTATGATAGTCCCTGACCATCTCCAACAATGGTTCCCAACTTTCAATTGCCTCCTGGCACCAGGACTGTCTCTCAAACAGTGTTGCCCCATATGGGAGGATCACATAAATGACATAGAAAACTGACATTTGATTTTCTGGAGTGTAGTGATAATGAAAAGCTAATCAGTTTTTAATTAGTTGTGTGAGTCTCTAAATTCTGTGCAGATAATTCATTCTCTCATTGCTTACATCTAGTGGAGATAGTTTCGCTCTTATGCCCTTCATATCTACCCAGTCAATTTCAGAAGGTCCAACTTTTCATGCTTTAGATTCTCAGTATTCTCCCATATATAATTATAGTCTTATATGTTATATATGCATACATACATATATGTATGTGTGTGCATATATATATCCAATCACACAATTTTATATACTTTTAAAATCTTGTTTCCTTAATTACTTTTCTAATTGTTTATATATATTTTTTTTCAAGTATATTTTCATTACATTACTTCCCCTAAGAGTTAGGGTCTACTTTTCTTTTTTTCTTTCTTTTTAATTGAGGTAGCATGGGTTTATAATGCTGTGTATTATTTAGGGGAACTGATTGGCATCTCCTCAGATGTATGTCACCACACCACACCTGTACCCACTGGGTACAGTGTTCAGTTTTATTTATCATTGCATACCAAGATCTAGCATGTGATTAGAATACAGTGTGTGACCAATGTGTTTGTTAGTTAAATGAATGGATGAGTAACACTTCTTGTTTCTATTGATATATTAAAGCTGTTATTTCCTTTTGGATCTGTGACTTATTATCACGTTATCATTTAAAATTATTTATAATACATAAGGAAAGAATTGAAAAATTAATTCAGATGGAAGTCCTTTGGTTCTCTTTTTATGTAGAATGCTTGAAATTTTGTAGGAGACCAAAATACTGAGTAATGAGGGACAGAGAAAAAGAAGGATGGAAGAGCATGAGAGAAGGAGGGTAAGAGAGGGAAAGAGTGAGAGGAGGAAACGAAAGAGTGTGTGTGTGAAAGAGAGAGAGAGATTACAAGGAAATGCTATTTCCCAGTTGGATCTGCCTTTCTTTTTCCTGAATCATGGAATAATACAACATAAAATGCTGAACCAAAGCTCACCCAGCTTTCCTGCTTTATGGATGCAGAGAGAGGTGAATGATTACCTAAGTTCCAGAGTTCCTGGCATAATCATAAATAAATACAGATATTCCCTATTTCTAGTTTAATGACCTTTGCATTAGTTGCAACAATTCCAGTTTTGTCTGAATTCTCCTCAGTTGTACTGTTTCTCCCAAGAATCCCTAATTGAGTTAAATGTTCTCTGGATACTCTATGTTACAAAATTACCCCTTTTTTCAGAATCATCTATATTTTTTCTATAGTTACATCTGTCTTTCTGAAAATTAGATCCATTCTCAAGGGACTAATTTTAAAAGTGAGAGAGAGACAGACAGACAGACAGAGAGAGAGAGCCGCTACTAATAGATAATTTTACCAATAGATTTTCTCAAAGTTCAAAAGAATATATCAGTATGGCAAATTTTTCAAGAAGTTCCTCTTGGGATTTATTTTTCAAGGTCAGTATTCTACAGAAGATTTTGTAGTTCTCTAAAACACACATTTCTGAGTTTTTTTGAGTTAAATTCTTGTACATCTTTTTTTCCCAAATTTTATAGTATTTGCTGGGCAATATTTCTCTACATGATATAAGTAGAATATAACTCATTGAACCATTAATTTACTTCAAGGTCTTATCACTAGAGGAAAATGTGGAAGAGTATTGACAGAAGAGTGGTTAATATCAACTCTTTTACAAAATATGGCTTTTCTGTTGAGATACAAAGAAATATGTGAACTAAACATGCTTATTGGTACTATAACAAAAATTGCTCTGAGTGTATAAAAATAAGTCTTTACTTTCAAAGGTAATTAGTGTAACATACCAGCCCCTGGTCCTTAACTAGTAAATACATTAGCTGCACATCTCTGGGCAAATTACATAAACTCTTAAATGATTTAATATACACCAAGTGCTTAGGACAGGATCCTGGAAATAACAAACCTTAATTAAATATGTGTTGTTAGTATACATATTAAGAATGAATAAGTTTTATAAGGATTTAAATGAAGTAAGCTTATTTAAAAGTTCATTTTCCATTGTTGCAGTTGATTATTCCAAAGCTAGTTCTCGCTGAACTCTAAGCAAATCCTCAATGGCAGAATTTATGTCTGTCTCGAAGGTGCTCCATTATTTTCTCCTTTCTTAAAAATATATATTGTATAAATATTAACAATGCCAAACACTGAATAATAGTAGAATATGCCTCCCCAAATTCTTATTATCATAATTATCATTTTGAGCTAAAGGCAATTAAGAAGATGCTAATGCAAGGGAAACTCTCTGCCCTCTCCCTAGATGAATTTATAAGATGTCCTCCTTTCTCTCTCTCCCAGGAAAGATAAAATTTCCCCTGGTCAGTAGAGATTGTATAAAATAAATCTATATAATGAAATTTAGTAACCAGTCCTTATCTTCTATTACCGTGCCTTCCATGCAATTTACAAACATAAAAACACAAAGTCCTTTTCCTTTACCTAGTCACTTCTCTAAATATTTCACATTTTTTGGTTAAGAAGCTTTATGAGTCCAAGTTCTAGCCACCTTTGTTTATCTCTAGGTACATCCATGAAACTCATCTGAGTTCTGAAAATAAACAAAGACTCAATGTAAATGTCTGAAAAGCAATACTATAAGTAAATGGATACAAAAAAGAAAAAGGCAAGGACAGTCTTATTTATATCAGATAAAATAAACCTCCAATTAAAAAGGTCACAAGAGACAGGGACAACATTATGTAATGATTAAGGTATCAGTACATAAGGAAGACATTGAACTCACAAAACAAAGGAAAATCAAACTATTTAAGGTGACTATTAAAATATCTGAAAATAGATACTGGCAAAAGCAAAGTAGTGGTAAGGAATACAAAAATGCCACTCTTATCAATGAATAGATCAACCAGGCAGAAAATTAGCAAGGAAAAAAATTGTTTTACACAGGGAATAAATTCACATGGATTTAATAGACATTTATAGGGCAACAAATCCCTCAAAAACTGAATACATATTCTTTCCAAGTACACATAGAACATTCGCAAGGATAGACTAATGTTGGTTCGGAAAAAAAAAGGTAAAAAGAATAGAAATTAAATCTTATATCTTTCCCAATCATCAGTATCAAACTAGAAATCAACCATAAAACAAAAGCACACCCAAGATAAGGAGACTGAACAACATACTACTTAGTGACTGTTGGGTTAAGAAGGAAATCAAAGAATATAAAAAATCTACAGACAGACAAAAAAGAGACACTAGCTGCTGGAACCTATGGGACAGCAGACACAGTATTAAATGTGCTGCTTTGTCAACCCAGGCCGACAATATGAAACAGCAAAAAGTTCAATAAATAATCTAATGACACTTTAAGGAACTAGGAAAAGAAAAACAAAACTGAAAGTTCATAGTAGGAAGAATTAATAAAAATTGAAAAGGAAATAAAATAAAAAATAAAATAATTATCAAAAACATTAATAAAACTAAAAGCTGACTCTTTAAAAAAATAATAGACAATTATCTAAAGAGGCTCAAAAAAGAAAATTAGGGATGAAACAATTAAAAATAGAAACAAGAATGAAAGTCACAATAGCTATCTCAGTAAAACAAAGAATCTTAAAAAGTAACTTAAATCTGTATAACAATAAATTGAATAATCTAGTATAATTGGACAAATTCTTAAATGTATACAACCTTCCAACTGAATAATAAAGAAATAGAAAGTCTAAACAGATCAATTATAAGAAAGAAATTTGAGACAGTAATCAAAAGTCTCCAAAAAACAAAAGCACAGGACCAGAGAATTTCACTACAGAAGTCTACTAAAGGTTCAAAGATATTCATTTATCTGATATTTATTATACTCAAACTATTACACAAAATTGAGAAACCATAAATACTTCCAAAGTTCATATCCCCTCCCAAGTTTATATTAAACTGATATATTTCATTAGCTCAACATTACTCTGACACCAAAAACTGAGGACATCCCGCCCAAAAAAAAAAAAAAAAAAAAAAAAAAAAAAAAAAAAAAAAAAAAAAAAAAAAAAAAAAAAAAAAAAAAAAAGTAAAGAAAGAACATAATAAGTAAAGAAAAGAAAGGAAAAGAAAAGAAAAACCTACAATTTCTAATGAACCTAGATGCAAAAATTCTCTACAAAGTTTTAACAAACCAATCTAGGAATTAATTAAAGGGATTTGGTACCTAAGAATTGATTAAAGGGATTTTTCACCATTGCCAAGTGGAATTTATTCCAGGCACACAAAATTTGTTGAACATTCTAAGTAAAGTATCGATTGATATAATTCATATCAAAGAAAGGAAAGACTAAAATTCATATCAATAGGTTTAGAACAAGCATTTGATAAGTGTCAACAATCATTGATGATAAAACCTTCCCAAAAAAGTAAAAGTAGACAAACTTAAATGTAATAAAAGCAAACCCAAAAAGAATGAAAGTAGAACATTACCTCACATAATACACAAAAATTGACTCAACACAGATTAAAAATTGAGATGTAAGAACTGAAACCATATAATACAGTTAAGCATAGGCAAAATACTCCACTATATTGGTTTCTTGTAATAGATGTAATATATTACATTTGTATTACATATAAACCCATAATTTATATCATAAATTATAAAGTGAGAACTGATAACTTTTTCTGTAAATTCAGGTACAAGATAGAGATTCTGTTAATTCAGGTACAAGATAGAGATTCTGTTATCACCACTACTATTCAAAATGGTGTTGGAAGGTCTATCTCAAGCAAGAGAAAGCTATAGAGGGATTCTAATTTAAAACATAAAACTACCTTTATTTGCAGATGACATGACAATATATATAGAAAATTCCAAAGACTACTTAAAAACAAATGACAGGCTATAAGATTAATTGACAAAAATCAATCACATTCCCATATGCAAACAACAAACTAGAAGAGAAGGAAATCAAGAAAAGCATACCATATACTATCACATCAAGAAACAATTAAATACCTAGAAATAGACTTAATATGGGAGGCAAAGCCCCGTACAATGAAAGGTATGATACATTGTTAAAAGTAATACAAAACACAAAGAAATAGAAAGATATTCCTTGACCATGGGTTAAAAAATTATTATTGCTACAATGGCCATCTTACCTAGAATAATACACAGATTTAATGGAGTCCCTATCAAAGTTTCAATAGAATCTTCAAAGAAATACCAAGAATCAAAATTGAAATTTATATGGAACCCAAAAGGTCACAAAGAAACAAAGCAACCCTGATAAAAATGAGAAAGACTAGCAGTATGAAACTCCCAGAATTTGAACTATACCACAAAGTTACAGTAAATAAAGCACAATAGTATTAGATTAAAAATAGATGCAGAGACCAATGGAACTGAGAGCCCAGAACAAACCCACACTTTTATGAATAGTTAATCTACAACAGGAGACATGGTATGAACTGGAGAAAGGGAAGTCTCATTCCCAACATTTCATGTTGGGAAAACTGGATATCTAAATGCAAAAGAATGAAAATAGAACATTACCTCACATAATACACAAAAATTGACTCAACATAGATTAAAAACTGAGATGTAAGAACTGAAACCATATAATACGGTTAAGCATAGGCAAAATACTCCACTATATTGGTTTCTTGTTCTACATGCCTTGGGAGATGAAACTCCAACAGTCAGGGAAACAAAAGCAAAAATAAACATATTAGGCATAAAACTAAAAAAACACATGCATAATGATGAAAGAAATGATCACCCTAGTGATAAGACATTATATTTACACATTATATATCTGACAAAGAATTAATGCCCAAGATCTTACAAAATCCATACAACTAAAATGACAACAACAGAAACTTAATAAAAAATGGGCAAGAATAGTTTAATAAATATTTATCCAAAGAAGACATATAGCTAACCAACAGAAATATGAAAAAATGTTCATCATCATTTATCATCAGGAAAATGAAATTAAAACCATAGTGATGCTAAAGCATATCAAAATCCAGAAAGAACAAGATTCCTCAGAGTGTGGAGAAACAGTACCACCATACACTGTTGGTAATGTAGACTGGTTCAGTCCTATGGTAAACAGTATTACATTTTCTCAACATACCAAAAATAGAGTTACCACATGATCCAGAGATTCTGCTCCTAGGTATCTATCTGAAAAATGGAAAAACACTAATTGGGAGTGATGATATATACATTTTTATAGTCATTGTAGCACTAGTTAACAAAATTATGGAAATAACTTAAGTGGTCAGTGCCTTGTAAGTAGATTAAGAAGATGTGACATGCATACATAATAGAATACTATGCAGTTATCAACAAGGATGAACTGTTTTCATTGACAATATGGATGGGAACTGAAGTGATTATGTTAAATAAAGTAGTCAAAAGAAGAAAGATACATACCAGATTATTACAATCACATGGATTATAGACAAACAAAACAAAGCATCAAAAAGTAAAAAATAAACCTTAGATATTGTAACAGCATTTTTGTTGTTGGAAAAATGAGGTTGCCAGAGGGAGAGGGGAAGGATGAGAACAAAGTATGGAGATGACCCAACAGATTGTGGTAGAGGACTTGGGTAACTTGCTACCTTGCTAGTGGGTATGATATGGCAACACACATCTGAAGAGGTATAATTCTATACCTGTGAATCAAATACAGTTTTGTAAACTAATGTTAGTTTGGTGAAAAATAAATGAATTGATTAATTAAATAAACTTTATTTATAAGCTATAAAAAATGGACTTTTCTACACTCAAAGTAAACAATGAGATTTACTAAAATATTAAGTAAAAATTAAAATTTCAAGGCAATATAGTTTCAGGGAATAGGGCATGATTGGCTAGTTCTTATTCTTCTATTATTTATTGATGCATATTAAACAGAACACAGCACAACACAACTGGTGCAGAACAAATGAGAGACTAGTTTATGCTTGAATACTTAAGATAATACTTCAGAGCCTTGATTTTTCTTTTAATTATAAGTAGAAGTTACACAAAGGATCACATCCCAGACCTATTAAGGGTAAGACTAGACTGGGTTTATTTTTTCAGTTCACATATAACTCTCAAATGTGACCACAATAAGAAACAATGAATTTTTTCTTCCAATCAAAAAGAACCGATTTCTGTCCAGCATTTTTCATCAATTGTTTTAATATGATTTTCTAATCCTAGATGCTTAATGGTGATCACCTGGAAATCAATTCAGCAAATTGTAAAATTATATTTCAAAACAGTAGAGAACTATCTTTCTTCACGAAACGATTAAGACTTTCCAAATGTGTTATATAGCTCGTACTAGGTTTAACAGTCATGTGGGCAGAATCAAGCAGAAGGGTCTCAAAACTAATGCCACATGGATTAGTGCATTGTATAACAACAGCAATAATACCACAGACTGTCTTTAATGCAATATTAATTATAGCTTTAAATAATTGTCTCGGAGCATTTAGGTAAGTTAGTATTTTCTTAGGAATTGAGACAGTAGTATGTTTTAAATTACAATAGTAAATTCCAAATCCTCAACATAATCTGGAAAGTGAAAATACATATCCTACTTCTGGGGATACCTCCTTGATATATAGAAATAAGTCAACATGTCTTGCTTTGCTTTGCCTTGACTCAACCACTTGCAAAATCAACAACAACTGATAAACAATTGCAAAAAAAACGTTTAAAGGAATTATTCCCAGGATCCAGACTACAGCCTTCCTACTTCGAGTGTGATCCATGGACCAGAGGCAAAAGCTGAAAAGCGTAATAATCTTAAACCTATAAGCCAATAGAAAGGCATAATAATGCAGACCTATAAAATAAACATCTGAACCTGAACAAGATCTTCGAGTGATCTCTATGGACATTAAAATTTGAAAAGCACAAGACTAGGTCAGTGTTTCTTTCCAGGAATGGAGAGAAATCTACCTCAGAGTCATCTAGAATACTCTTCTAAAAAGTAGGATCTGACAACAGACTGTGAAGAACCCTTTCATCATGTGGGAGACTTTGGAACTGCCTTTTTAATAAGTTCCGCTCACTGAAACTTGAGTAACATATAGTTCGAGAATTAGCGAAGTATTTTTAGAATATTGAATGTAATTTCATATATCATATCTAGTTCATATATAGTTCTTCATGAAACTAAAGTCACTGAGTAAGACATAGCTAGAATTATAAACTAATCAAAGAGCTTATTAAGTATAAACACACACAAATCTAAAATAACTGCAAAAAGAAAAACTAATATCAGAAACACCACCCAAGGTAATTCAGCTGAGCATCTAAAATGAAATGCAGAATAACCTGTTTATGACAGAGGAGCAGAGGTAAAGAGACAGGAGAGGAAGCAGTTAAGTTATGAATAATAATGACACACACCTGTGCTCTTGTTTGAAATGTCACTCCTTTGTACATCTCTGAATATTACTAAAAATCTATTTGGTCCTAATAGCTTACTTTCTATATAGGGTTAAGAATTCTTGTACCCATCAGATATGAAAAAAATAAAACTATGAAAAACATTGGTTTCAACCCTATCCTGCACAGAAAAAGTTTTAATTAATAGCCAGAGAGGTCAATTTCTCTCAAATGTCAAGTGAAGTTACTCCATATTTTACCTGGTTCCTCTTTAAAAAAAAAAACCTACTCTAACTTTTGTATGTTTACAAAACCCAATTGGTAAAACATACACTTTTCCTCTCAACATCTGATGTTAGAAAAACAGTACTCAAATTCATTTTGCAAGATGCAAATTATCCTGGTAGAGATTTGGACATCTGGTTAGCATTTTAAACTACAAAATAATTTACTTTAAGATACTAAAAATATAATAAAAGATTAACTCATGACTTTATTTGTTCTGACTTGTGGTCAAACACAAAGTTAAATAAAAGAAAAAAAACATGTTAACAGCAACAGGAAATTTCATTTGAAAAAAAGGAGCGATGCTTAATACCTTTGGCATCTAACTTTCGGAAACGTACATACCTGGGTGTATAGAATTCCCATGCTGATCCTTCAGATGCTCACTTCACCACAATAGCTTTTTGAATCTACTCGAGGTGTCAGTGGTTAATATCAAAAATCTTCCCAAAGAGAAAAGAGTCCCCAGAAACACAGTGCAAGTTCTTTCTTTCCACACCAGTGAGCTCTCTTCCACAAATGCAGTTTGTAACACACCTACTAGAAAACCCAACCCAATGAAACAGAGGCATTAGTTAACCATATAATGATCCAACCAGGGCACCATCTAATGTTACAACCCTGAGGAACCGGTTTCTGAGTCATGTTTTGTCTGCCAGTGGTAACATGTGCAAAGAAGCAAGTTGAAGGGAAAGAAGGAAACATCTCACATTGGCAGGAAGCGCTCAACGGTTCAGAAAGTTTAGGACATTTCCTAAATGAAATATGGTCTTCTGTGGTAACTGAGAAAGGCTAGAGACCAACAAACTTATTTATTAGTCATAAACATCTTTGATAGAACTTAACCTTCCTGAAAAATGATTATCAAAATTGTCACTAAGAGTAATTTACTATTTTTAGGCACAGTGATGATTGTTCCTTGATTTATAAGCTACAGTTGATTTATAAGCTATATTATTTAATATAAAACTAAATTTAGAAATAACCTTTTAATCACTATCAAATTTTAAAAAACTAAACCCTAAAATAATCAGTATTATTTACAGTGTCATTTACATCCTAATTAACCAAATCTTATTAAATATTAAATATTTTAAACTACTTTTATGACATTACTATACTTAATTATTCTTTTTAAACACTTTAATTACCAGTCTAATGAGGAATACTTTCCTAGCTACCTAGTTTTATAAATCTATTGAGTTGAACTTATAGTAAAATAAATATTGTTGTGTTAAATATTCTATGCCATAGAGTCAAATTATTTAATAATGTTCAATTTAAAATTCACAAATCTAAAATCAATTATTTTAATCAATTACACATTTTAGACAGAATGATTAAATCAGTCAAACATGTTAATGTGCCAAATCCTTTGAACATTGAAAACATTTTATATAACAGATATAGTACCAAATATTCACATAATGCCTCTGAATTTAGCACAATCATAAAACTGTGCTAAACATCTCCAGAATTTAAACACCCACACACCATGAAAGAAACAATTCACCTATTCCAAGTGAATTGTTATGATTATTCCTAAATTGTTTAACCACCAAAATCAAATGCTGTGATTCAAAAGTTGTGTGTGTACATGTGTGTATGTACATATATACACACATATAGATATATGTATATATCTATATATGTATATGTGTGTATATGTATATACATGTATGTGTATGTGTATATACATATACACACATATACACATATATACATATATACACATATAGATATAGATATATCTGTATCTATATCTATCTCCAGGGAATTTCATCCTACTCCATTGTAGGACATGTTTTTTAAAAAAAAAAAAAAGAACAGATTTAAAATGGAGCTGTTCATTGTTCATGCTGGTCTCCACCCAGACTAAATGCCTAACCTAATTATAGGTGCAACCTTTTCCAAAAGTGGAATTCTAAATTAATCAATCTGGTGTTTCCTGGTTAGTCCTTGTGATTTACTCTAATGATAAGAACCTCTTAGCCTTTCCCTGAGCTGGGGTGGTTTTTCCTGAAACAATCTTCCTTTTCTTTTGCTAATAATCTTGTCTCACCCTCTTTCTGACTATAAAAACCTTCAATTTTGGGCAAGCCCCTGACAGCCTTTCCGCTTGCTGAATAGGATTCTGCCTGATTCACGAATCCTTAATAAAGTCACAGATCTCTATATTCACTCATATGAATTTAACAGACATAATGAGTTATTTTTATAACTGCTACAATAAGAATTAAATACTTTAGTGTGGTCTGGGTTTGGAGACCAACTGTCTAGTTTAAGAATTAGCTAATATTCTGTTGGAAGACAAGAAAGTCTGAAATACCCACTTAGATTGCAGCTGGCTTCCTCTTTGGTCTGAAATGATTATGTACTTCTTTAGTTTCTTAAGACTTTCCCATTAACTTAAACATAAGCTTATTTTCATTGGACACTCCCCTGGCTTTTGCAATTCTCTTATAATCCCTTTTAGCTTCTTTTGTAATCTCATAACTTTTTTGTGTGAATAGAACACTTACTATCCCCACATCTCAGATAATATTACTGTTAACTTCCTTCTCCAGGCTTTTTCTTCTCTAAGCTCAAATTTTCCTTAATTTCCTATCAGGACCCAATTCACCTAACTGAAGTTTACATGTTTCATTTTACTTCAATAAACACGTGTCACTCCAAAATTCACTACTTCAACAGGAAGATTACTTTGATTTGATTATATGTAAATACTGCAAACATACAGGAAAACCTCTGAAGTCTGAGTAGAATTTATCCTTTCTTGAGGTACTTTTATATTTATAAAGGAGTCTCCATTTATGAAGTTATCTCTCCATTTCAGGAAGAGAAGTATGACACCAAAACTAGAAATTTTTGTCAATGGAGAAAGCACAAATTTAAGTGTATATAACACCTTATCTCTGTTTTACATGTTTATCTGATCATCTTCCATTCCTGCTTCCCATCTCCCTACATTTTCCTTTTATCATTAAAGGATAAAATGGTGGCTGCAGCCATTTCAGGGAGTTTCACTCAGCTTTGTCAGCTGCTTTTCATGCATACAGGGATGTTATTAAACTCCTGTTTCTCTCATGTTAGTCATCTGTCATTACAGAGGGCTGTCAGCAAAAGAATCTAAAGCAGAGGGAGGGTTATTTTTCCCCCAGGACAATCTGATTTTAAATGCACAATACTCATAATTATGAAAGATGGACAGTTTCAATGTAGGTTGACTCTAAAAACAAACCAATATAAAAGTAATTGACTTACTGTGATTGATAAAACACTTGAATTTAACTCTAGATCTGTCAGTCAAAGCAAGGAATGACTTTACTCCTATGAAGGACTATCAAATTTAGAAAATAAAAATACAAGATATTCAGTTAAATTTGAATTTTAGATAAACTTCTGTAATATTCTGAAAATTCTGAAATATTGTATGCAATTTACTTTTACTTAAAGTGTGAGTTTTTAAATTAAGATGGCTATATAACTGAAAATTAAAGATATTTGGCAATATTTGGGGATATTTTTGGTTGTAACAACTGAATCCTGGCAATACTGAAAGGTAACCAGTGACCCCAAACTGTTAAGAGAAAAAAAACTCCACTTAAAGGGTCTGTCTGGCTGTTAGTGTGCACAAAGACAAGGAAAGCAGATTTTAACTATTGTGCTTGTGCTCAAGGATGTTTAGTCAGTGAATGTCTCAAAGGGAAAAGAGAGAAAAAGGAAGGTTCAAACAACAGACTCCTAAATCAAGCTACAAAAATCACCTCCCACCTCAATAGAAATGCCCAGTCAAACTGACTGAGCACAGAGCAGGGCAACTGAGGCCCAATGGCTTGCCAGGAGTCCAAACCATCTTCTAGAGAGAAATCAGAAGAAAAGGGTCAGGCAGACCTGACAGAACTATTATAGGGCAAATTCAAAATGCATAAAATGCTCTACCACAAAGTCAAAATGAGGGCTGCCATTGAAACAGGGCAACTACGAAGGGACTTTTTGACTTGAACTTAAATACACATCTGCCTGCTTTTCTCTGCTAAGCAGACTACAAACAATTACATTAACAATTGCCTTTAACTGCTATACTAGATACACCTATGCCTGCTTCTCTCCCTAGGAAGCAGGCTACAAGCTGGCCATTTACCTTACCTTAACCTTAACCTTGAGCACCTCTGCCTGCTTCTCTCTACAAAGCAGGCTAAAAACTGTTCATTAGCATTTACACTGCACCTGCCTACTATTGATATGCAAACATCAGCTACCAGCTTCTCTCTGCTTTCTTTCCCTCTTTCAGACCTAAAAAGAAAAACTTAAAAACACAGTTTAAACTCTTGTGGGTTCTTTCCACCATCCCCAGCCTTCTCAACCAAAATACCAAACCAATGTAATACTATCAGTGCAGACTACTTTATTGCTAACAAAGTGATTTTCTAATTATCCCAATAACTACACAAGAAACATGTAAGGAAAACTCCAATTACTTTTGCATTGTCCAAAACCTTTCTCAGCATTGTCCAAACTCCTTTCCCCAGATTGCCCCAAAATCCTCAGTCTCTCAGTCCTGATCATCTCACCAATGTCCAGTCAGAGTTCATCTCCAGATGCTTGAAGACATGTTCCTTTGGCTGCTCCCTTGGCTTGCTCCTCCTTGTCTTCCACGCTGTGTTCTCCTTGTCTTCCAGGTAGCAGGAACTCCATGGTGCTGGACCAACAAAGTTCACTTTCTTTTGAACAGGAGACAATGGGGGGGGGGTAGCACACCCTATCACCATTATCCTGCTCACCTTCCAAAGCCATAAATCCCACAAGCAACCTCTCCATGTGTCTCTCTCCGTTCCCTCCTTCGTATCTATATGCTTCCCTCCTTTCCAGCTTCTTCCTATTCAGAAAGTCTATTTTGAGACATGCTAAGAGTTGTAATCCAAGGTATCTGAGATGTTGTAATCCAAGGTATATCTGCACTGATATGGATTGGGGTGAAGAAAAATGGTGCACATTCCTAAAACTGATAGGGTGTGCTACTCCCTCCCCCCAATGTCTCCTGTTTAAGATTGCAGATTTCAAGGACAGATACACTAAAATGTTAAAATGACCTTAGTTGGAATTTCCCTTCAGGGAGATGCAGGGGGAAGGAAAAAGTAAAATGGTCCAGGTGTGGTTCCTGGAAGGTGGGAAATCAGAGTATATAAAGGGTGTGGAAACAAAGAGATTAATGGGATCCAATATGGAGGTAAGATAGGGAGATTCATGGAAGAGTAATTTGGTTTCGGCCATTTTTTAAGATGGATATGTGAACCATGTGAGCTTGGCCATGTGGCCACCTGGGTCCTGCAGCCCTTGGCTGACCTGTGCTAGCTGCATGTGTACTAAAGGCAGTTAAGAAGTTTGCAGATTTGAACTTCGTGTTGGAGTTTATTTTGCTGAGTTTGACTTGTGTCTGTGAGAGGCCATGCAAAAACCAGGCCTGAAAAGAAAGTGAACTTGGCTGGGTCCAGTACCATGAAGTTCCTGCTACCTGAAGGCGACAAGGAGAAGGCAGTGTGGAAGACAAGGAGGAGCACACCAAAGGAGTGCCCCAAAGAAAGATGTCTTCAAACACATGGAGAGGAACTCTGACTGGCTGACATTGGTGAGATGATCAGGACTGAGAGACTGAGGATTTTTGGGCAACCTGGGGAGGGAGTTTGGACAATGCTGAGAAAGGTTTTGGACAATGTTAAAGTAACCAGAGTTTTCCTTACATGTTTCTTTTGTAGTTATTAGGATAATTAGAAAATCACTTTGTTAGAAATAAATTAGTCTGCACTGATATCCTTGCATTGGTTTGGTATTTTGGTTGAGAAGGCTGAGGATGGTGGAAAGAACCCACAAGAGTTTAAACTGTGTTTCTAAGTTTTTCTTTTCTGCGGTTTTTGGAGCTGAAGGCAGAGAGCAACTGGCTGCCTTTTGCATATCAATAGAAAAGGTGATCAGTGAAAATGTTAAGGAATGGTTTGCAGCCTGCTTCCTAGGGAGAGAAGCAGGCATAGGTGTGTCTACTTAAGTTAAAGACAATTATGTAACTGCTAGTAGCCTGCTTCAAGTAGAGAGAAGTGGGCAGATGTGTGTTTAAAGTTAAATTCAGAGAGTCTTCCTTATACACTGTTTTAAAGCCAGAACAATTCTTCTCCCTTCTCTCTTCTATTCTTCTCCCTTCTTTATACACTGTTTCAAAGACAGAGCAATTCTTCTAATAACATATCTTCTAACATAACCAGGGATGGGGGCTTGTTACTGGCATCAAGAATGTAGAAACCAGGTATGCTACTAAATACCCTGCAAATGCACAGTATAGAGTCTCATTGTATGGAATTTTCCTGCCTAATATAGTGCCACAGTAAATAAGCTCTCATTTAGGCCAGCAGGAGAAATTAAATGTGAAGGCAAGGACTTTGATAGATTATAGTGTTAGAATGTGTGAACATGAATATTTGGAATCCTATTTAAATGAGTTGAGGAGCCTTAAAGGGAGCAAAACACACATGAATAGAGGCCACAACTACCTTGTAATTCCCTGTTTCCTTAACTCAAAATTTATTTGCATGAATTTTGTGCTTTAACAATTGACAGATGGACTTAAGCAAAGGAGTATATAATAAAGTCATCATTTTGACTATTTTTTGAGAATGCATATGAGTCAGGCAAGCAAAGAAGTATAAATAGTCAAGAGTTTGCTGCATTAGGTCAGTTGAGAGAAAATGGTATTAAGGTAGAATAGCAGAGTGGGGATGGAAAGAGGAGGGTGAACATCAGAGTTTAGGAGATAGAAATGATGCTGGGCAGGAACCAGCATCAGCAGATGGGGTTGCTCTGAAATAGTCCAATTTGCCATGGGAATGAAAAATAGTTCAATCAGACTCCAGGGTGGGGCTCCCTGAGGATAGATATTAGCCAGGGTCTGAGGGAACATGTACTCCAGCATCCCATCCAAGAAGAATTGCTCAAGGTTCGGAGAGGAACTGTTTGAACCCCTGAGGGAACTGTTCCAGCCCTAAGGGAGAAGAGAGGCCTTTGTTCCTGGCCTCTGAAGAAGAAAGAGGACCAGTAGCCTTAGCTGAATGCTAAGGAAGAGAAAATGAAAACTTTTGCAGAGACAGCCTCTGGTCCTGTCTCTGACATTGTCTAACAGGAGCACCAAATGCCCTGCGCCTGGTATCTCTAAGAGCTGTTTGTTGGTGGTGCACTCCCAGTGACCACTTCTGAGCAGTCTTGCTTGTCTGGTGGACTCTAACTGGATGAGGTAACTGACCCCTGTGGCTACATTAAGCTCTTTGTTTTTCCTTGTAAAATAAACCTCAAGATTGTTGAAACCTGGAGTCTCTTGCATTTGTGTATACAGGTGGAAGTATCCAGACAGTGACCTGACCTGTATTGGACACTGTTCCTTGATTCACCCATAACCCTTGGTATTTGTTTCCCTGCTTAGTTTTGCTATCCTCTTGGTACCTAGTTTGAGGAATAGCAGCCCTTTTTTTTTTACTTTATATTATTAGGCAATGATGAAATAAACTTCTAGGCCCAGGTCTGCCCTACCCTGAGTTCTCCATCAGCACCAAAATTTAGATAACTTACATCCCTATCAATGTTCTGTTGACCAGAAATGCAATCTAACCAGTCAACCCACAACCACCAAGGAAAAGTAAAATTTTTCTTGTTTTAAATAGGTTCATATATGCAACCTTAGCCAGTCAGCATAACCAAATGCTTTTCTCCTTGTTCTCTGTTTGATTATCCAGTCTTAAGTGGAAATCGCTGACTTCCTTGCCAATCAAGACCTGTTGTGCTTCGAAGATTCTGTAGAACCCCCACTATTAATCAAATCTACCTCAGGATATCTGCTCCACTACTGTAGACACTCCCTCAAACCATGCTTGAATAAAGGACATCAAGCATTTTGCTAAATTGTTTTATTTTTTCATCTAATGGCTTTATCTCCAAGTGCTAAATACTTCTCTCTATTTTGTTCTGTGAGCTGACAGGAGCACTCTGTGAACTACATTTCTTTTTTTCTTGCTGCTGCTGACCTCCTGTTAACTTCTCACTGTAGGGGAGGAAGATTCTGCCATGCTTAAAAAACATCCCTTCCGAATAAGGATTAATCCATAGGTGGTGTTACAGACCCGAACTCAAAAGAGTGGGTCCTTTGTCTGCTAGGGAAAGAATTCATCAAAGAACCCCACGTATAACTGAAGGAAGTAAGGCTTTATTAGACACTTAGGAAAGTGGCAACCAGTGCCAAAAAGGGAAAATTTAGCCTGACTCCTCAGTAAGTGAATTATTAGGTAAGAGGAGGAGAACATTATAACATGCTCTAGGATGAGCTGTGCCCGTGCATGCGCAAACAATTATATTTCAACTGCACACTGCATGGGCTATAAAACTTCTTGCTCCAGGAAAGTGGAAAAAAATTGCTAGTCAGGATCTCACATTTTTGATCTAGTATAGTGCCTCATAATCAGTATGGTAGCTAAAAGTATTTGGACAGGGCTTGCCAGCCCTCTTCAGGCAACTCATCCCACCTCCTTACAATTTCTCTTTTGCCTATGTTGTCTTAGGGGGCCCTGCAAATTGGATGGAAGCATCTGCCTTACTGTACAATAAAATCCTAATCTCTTTAACTACTATCTGTGGAGAAGACAGTGATACAGCTTTTATAAGCATGAGGATTCATTTGCTGTGCCTTTCTTAATCTCTCTTTTCCTTCCCTACTTTATATTTCTCACTCCCACAGTTATATTGCAAGTCAGCTATGTGATGCAGTATCTAAGAAGGTGAATAAAACTGTGACAGATAGGAATTTTACATGGCATTTAGAGTATAAGAAACATATATCTTTATTCTTTTTAAATTATATTATAAGTAATCTGATCATTACTTTCTAAGATTTTAATGGAATTCAACATTGACCAGATTCCCTGGATTTTCTCCTTCCTTTAGATTACCAGAACCCATAAGGTCCAGAACTCAATGACACTCAGTGCATTACTACTTCTTCATCAGCATCATCCTTATCATGATTATATAATATGTCTTCTAGAAGCCTGGAAATGTGCTGAAGTGTCAATTTGCTACACTCATATCAGAATTCTGAATCAGAATCTCTAAGTCAATCTCTGGGAATCTTCATTTCAATAAGCATTATAGATGATTCTGAAACTAGGAATCATTGAGAAAGGGTGGTTTTTGTCAGTCTTTCTGATACAAAAGACTGGAATAGAAATAGCACAAATTTTGTTTGGCCTCAAATATAATTTTGCACATACATCTAAGTGTGCTTGAGGTTGAAATTCTAAATTTCTTCACATAAAATTACTGAAACTGTTATACATACACACACATATATATATTTTATATATATAAATATATATAAAATATATATATATATATATAATATGCCTTGCCTGAGTTAATACCACTACTGTCCCAACAGCTATATTTTGGGGTTTTTAGGGCCATACTCATTTCTATTCTAGAGAGCTAAAAAAGACCTAAGAGAAAATTTTTGTAAAAGAGACAACTCCATAAAAATGGGAGGAAACATGTTCCCATCTGCATTTGAATACAGACACCTTAGTTGACTACTGGGATTGTGGGCAGCACTGAGTTGATGAAGCTGTATTACACTAAAGGTTGGAAGACTTGGAGAGATGTGGAGAAGGAGGGCCTACTTGTTTTTGATTTTGGGCTTACACCAAAGACCTGGGGGACTTGGAGGAGACACATGGAAGGAGAGACAAGCTGAGACACCTGGAAGAGATATGTGGGTGAGAGACAATTGAGGAGACTGATAATGGCAGCCATTACCTTGGTTTGTGTTTTGATTTTGCTCCTTTTGTCCCAGACTTCCCGGCCTCTTTCACCCCCTATCTAGGGTTACCTGCCAGAAGGTGCCTTAGACATGTGACAATTTTTCAAGCCTTAGAGACTCTGTTAGGCCAATTCTGTTTGGCTGGGAACTTACCAAGAGGGGATGGGCAACTGTGGGTTTTATGGTGACTCTAGTATCCCTTCTCCTCTCTCTGTGCACACTGATCTTATTACAATTCTTTCACACTAAATATGCTTTGTCTTTGTGTGCATAGATGGTGAGATCCCTTTAGAGCATGCAAGTTTGTGCACAAATACATTGGCAAATAATCAATGAAATGAGAACAGGTTTATACAAACAAGCATGTATATACATGTAGATATGTATACATGTGTAGCATACGTATACATATATGCAGATATATATCTGAGTTACTGATCCCAGAATTTTTACACAGTAAATTTCCTAGATGCTTTTTCCTTAGTCATCAACATTTCATTATTACTCTTACTGAACTTATATATTCTCAATGGGGGTGATATCACATGCACTCCCTCAAAGGAAGAATTGCTTCTTGGAAGGAGAAAAACAATTTTATGATTTTTATAACTATAACATAAATTAAAATATAGTGCATAAATAGGTATACAAAAATAATGTGTGGTAAAATTTCATGGAGGAAGGGCAGTTAGGGAAAAAATTGTCTAGGCAAGTGAGTTGGGGTTACGGAGAAGGCCAGTTCTTCTCTTTGATAAGAAAATATTGAATGCCAAATTACGGAAAAGCTAGGATTTATTGATAGATAGGAGATGGACAGGAAATATCTCTGAGCGGAGAGGAGTCCCAAGTAGGCAGCCAATTGAGGTGACAAGAAGCAAGTGCTTTTAAGTGTAGTGGGAAAGGAGTAGAGGGTTGGTAATTGGGTGTCTCTGTGTTGTGTCTCTTGCTTGACAGGCTAGGTAGTCTCCTAGGATACCCAGACCCAGTGAGTTTTCCCACATTATCAAGTGTGCTTCTCTAAAACCAACTTTAGTTCATTACTATTGTGTTGCTATGTTGGTGTTCTGACCATACATCCCCTTTTCAATTGAATTGAGGAGGGGGCACTCTCCTGGTCTATGATTATTTCTCATCCATGTTGATAAATAGACTTGGGGCTTAGGGCACCCTCTTCCTAACCTACTGATTGACCCCATTTCCTAACTTCCTACTTCAGAGGGACAATGAAAAAAAGGACTAATACAAATGATTTTTATGAGAACATGCTGTGTGATCATTGTTCAATGGACACCTATCAAAACTTCATCTTCTTTCCCATTTATGATTCTCTTTACAATAACTTTTAAAAGCTTGGTACCATTATTCTAGATTTTATTGATGAGGAAACTAAGCCTTTGAGTGGTAACATTTTCTGCAAATGGCCCAGTAGCAGATAGGGAAAAGCCCACCTCTGAATGACTTTACAGCCCAGCCCAAGCAAACTTCATGCCTCCAGGATGACTTCTTGGTTTCTGCCCTTGGCTCACATTAGCTCCCTATGTACCACTGAAGTGCTGAAACACCACACTACTCATTTTGATTTTGGACTTCGTAGGGACAGAGAAGAAACATTCCCCTAATCCTCTGGAGCTAGTCAACCAATTATATTAACATCAGACAGATTAATAGATGAAAAAAACAAATTTAGTTATCTACTTATGGAGAACTAGATGGATGCAGATTTTAAAGTCAATGGGTTCACAAATCTCAGTTAAGGAAAGGGATAGATGCTTAGGGTTCTAAGGAAAGAGAAGGGGGTGCACACAATTAGAAGAAGGGAGCTCTTATAATAAAGAACAGATGCTCTGAACTAGATGTTTTCCCTGTAATGCAAACAGATTTCTTTAATAAGAAGATAATTTCTGATATAAATTTTCATTCTGGGTGAACCCCCAAATTTACGTTCTTTTAGATAGTTGAAGGTGTGGCAAAGTTACTCAAGATGTTGGAAACTTTAACTGACTATGTAAAAATAATCCACATGCTAAAATCACTTGGCTTGGGAAGGCCTGTTCTGAAAATCTTGGGGCATAAGGGATGGGGGGGTACACATTATCTTTAATTCCCTGACCTTTTAAAAATCCAATTCTACCAGCTGTGCTGCATTATATACTGGGCATTAGTAACTCACCAAATCAGTGGGTAACAGAACATAATTCCAAACTCCTTAGAATATTTTTGCCACAGAGCAAGGCCCCCTTACATTAGCCATGAGGCAAGAGCTATCATTGTAGGCAGTTAAATAAGAAGTCTGAATTAGCCAGAGCTAGTGTCTGGTTTCCTGGACATTTTCCAGTTCCTCTCCTTAAGACTTCTCTTCCCCAGCAGTTCTTGGCCTCCTACAGTACATGAAACCACCTATCTCTTGGGAAACTGAGCAAGTTCAGAGGCCCAGTGGCAGGCAGGTCCTCAGGTTCAGGCACAGAACCGGGATGTGCAGCTGGCACCGCGGGTTCCCCTGGTGAGGTCCTGCGGCGGTTCCTACCAGGCTCCTATGAGGCCAACACTGGAAGTCAGCTTGTGCCCTGACAAGTTAGGACACCCAATGTCCAGTCCCTCCTCTGACTTCCTGGATAAATGTAAATCTAATTAAGCTCTATTTTCTTGCTCTGTGAAGTGAAGCAACTGAACAAGATCATTTCTAAAGTTTGAAGTTCATAATTGTTTAAAGTTCTTTCCAAATTTGCTGTGACTTTACTGAAATGAACTCTGATTTTAGAATCTAAAAGAGACCGTTTTAGTTTGTCACTAAAAGGCTTATGATTTGGAACAATTGACTTGTATTTCTTACACCAGTTTTTCCATGTGAAAAGTGGAGTCATCGGAAGTAAAGGAGTTGATGATTCCAAATGCTTTGACTATAGTGAATGTGGGAAATTGTCTAAAAAGATAACCATCAATTCCTCCCTGTTGGTTGCCAGATGCAAGGTACTTAGAAATGAATTGACATGAAGAGATTCCCCAGCCACAGCTGGGGTTAAATGGAAGTATGAACTATGAGATAGCTTTATTAACAAAAGAAAGGGGTATTTATAGGGAAACAGGGCGAGAGCCTGTTGAATTCCAAAGAAGACAAACAAACCTGAGAGACAATGAACATTCTAAAGTCTAAAAGTAATTGAGGAAGGGGAGTTGTAGGCTGGTGGTTGCTCTCTCTGATTAAGAAAGCTAGCGGCGCCATTATGGTCTCAGAAGGTTATTTTAGTAAATCAGTCCCAGGTTTTCTAGGGATGGTTAACGAGAGAGAGGGGTTTTCCTTATCTCCTCTGGAATGACCCTTTTGGTTTGCAAATGACGCACAGCACAGTGTGTTGGTTTACAAATGGCACACAGCACCTCCCATTCCTGGGCATGCATGCTGCCCTTCCAATTTAAAAGCATCACCTTGGGATTTGCTTTGTTTGGCCAATAGGATGTGACAGAAGGGCCATTACACCAGCTCTGCACCTAGGCCCCAGGGTATCTGCCAGTACCTTTAGCACCTTCTCTTGGAATCTCCCATTTATGTTAAGAAATTCAGGACAGGTTATCATATGACAAAGGCTTCTTTGTCTCTGAAGAGAGATGCCTAGGCAAAGTCCAGTGGCTTTGGCCACACAAGATGTGAGTGACTCTGTCTTGAATATTTATATCTTCTAGGTTATACAAATTCTTGGCATATAAATGTTCATGGTAATGTCATGATCCACTGAATTTCTGAGATATTTATGGTAATTTCATTTTTTTCACTTTTAGCTCTAAATAAATGTGGGTTTTCTCCCTTTTGTGTTTGAGTCTAGCTAGCAATTTGCTTATTATTTTCAAAAAAACTGCTTTCATTTTCAATCAGTTTCTATTTTTATTTTATTTGTTTTACTTATTTCTGCTCTAATATTTATTATTTTCTTCTACTAATTTTTGGTTTGTTTACTCATCTTTTTCTAGTTCCTGAAGGTAAAGTCTAAGATTATTTCTTTGATTTTTTTTTTAATTTCTTGATGTATGTCTGCATTGCTCCATTCTTCCCTCTAGCACAGCCTGTATCATGTACCATAGGTTTGTATAGGTTGGTCCTCCTTTTTATTTGTCTGGAGGTGCTTTTAATTTCTTCTTTGATTTTTTTATTAAACAATTCAGTAGTGAATGACTCCATATATTAGGAGCCTCCACAGATTAGAAGTTTTTCCTGCTTTCCTTTCAGGTTGATTTCTAGTCGGAACTGTTGTGATTAGAGAAGTAATCATTATAATTTCAATGTTCTTGAATTTTTTGAAAGTTGTTTTGAGATCTGAAATATGGTCTACCCTGGAAAATGTCCCATGTACACTTGAAAAGTATTTAGTTTTTGGGGATGCAATGCCCTAATAAGCCTACATGGTCTAATTCTTTGTTTAAAGCTATTGTTTCCTTGACTACCTTCTATCTGTCTGATTTGCCCTTTGGTGAAAGTGGGGTGTTAAAGTTCCCTACCACTATTACATTGTTACCAATGTTTGTATTCAGATTTGATAATAACTGCCTTATATATATTTTTAAATTTTTGTTTATTTGTTTACTTTTAGTATCATACAACTTCAGTCATCTTTGTATGGTTGTTTTTCCCTTTGGGTATGCCCGCCCTAAACCCCCACTCCCATAACCAGTCACTCCATCTCTGCCTATCCTCTTGTTACTGTTTGCTGGTTGATATTTAGCCCTTTAATCTTGTCTTTTTCTTTTTCTGGAGCAATGTCCTTCTCCTGGGTGAGGACCTGTGTTTCTGGGGTGCTGTGAACCATCTGCTCAGATTTCCAGTCTTAAGTTGCATTGGGTAGCCAGTCTGAGCTCATTTGGAGTCCATCGCTGGCTGTTCCTTCTTGCAGTATGTCTGCTCCTTTCTGGTCTCAGTTTTTTATTCTTTCTCTTGTTCTTTTTTTTTTTTTCTGCCTTGTAGTTCTGACCTCAGGTTTCAAGACCCTGGTTCCTCTCCTTCATTGATTAGGGAGTTTCTTTGAGGAGACATATGTCAATTGATGGTTGGTCTGGTTGGTCTCCATGGTTATGGTTTGCTGCTCAGCTGTCAGGTAGCTGCCATGTTTCTGTGGCCTTCCTCCCACTCTCCAGAGGGGTAAGCCTTACTTTTGTTGGAGGCTACTCTGAGCCAGAATTATAGCTCCTAGGCCCCAGTGATGGTGTTGGGGTAATCTTGTTAAGTTATCTTTATATTGGTCTCCCACTCTGGGTTCTGTGGTTCTGCTAAGCTCTTTTGGGTCCCACCCAGGGGAAGTGTGTGTCAAGGGTTTTAATCATATCCTTCACTATATTTCTTCTATTGGATTATTTATGTTTTTTCTCATTTCTGATAAGGACTGATATTTGACTATATTTCATTTCTTTTCTGAGAGTCAGGTGTTATCTGACTCCCCTCCTATGAGCATGTCATGTAAAACAAAACTTGTCCTATATAGTTAAGAGAGAAGTGTAATTACCACTTAGAGTGCCATCTGGTGTTTTGTTTGCTAAATGCTGCCAACATCTAAGAGTCCTAAGATTTAAAGCCTTTTCCTGAGGAATAGATTTCTTTTTTCAGATTTAACTTTTGATTGAGTCCCCAAAATTCCTTTTATGTGTCAGTTTGAGAAGTATATAATAACTACTAATGTTGGGGCATTTGTCTGCTTGGTCTTAAGCAAGCCATTTCTGGAGACTTACCTACTATGAAAACTATAGGAAATATTATATTTCCCAGACTCTATTTTACCTCAGACATAGGCTCATGACCCAGGGTTCCCCAGTTAGAAATACATGCCTCCTGAACTTTGAATGAGAAACTAGAAGAGAAAAGCCTGAATTTTTCATCTCCATTGTAATGACTACCACCAGTATCTAAAGACAATAATGGAAGCGATTCTAGTGATGAGGTACAAAAGCCATGAGGCTCTGAGATTTTGCCCTACTTGAAAACTAAGTTTCATGGGATAGAGGATACTAACCCTGTGTCAAGGACAAGAGACTCTATTAGTTATAGCATGTCAAGATGCATATGCACTTGATCCTCTGAACCCATGAAGGCAATAGAGATGGACCCTGATAAATACCTGAACAAGCAGTGGTTGTATTACAGGAAAGATATTTATATGGATATTTATAATGGGCAGTAAGCATGCCTGTGTTTTATTGTGTAAAGAAGTACTATCTCTATCTTCCATGGCTTTTGTACACATACATCCTTGAAAGATAGTCTGGAACAATGGCAATCAGTGGCTCTCCTTGCAAGACAGACATGCAGAAACACATCAGTGGAGAATTGTCATATGATACAGGGTCCAATGAATCGATGGTGATGGAACTGTAGGCGCTAAATGCAGTGACTCAACTGAACAATTGTGTTAATGTCTTTACCAGACCAGTTCAGCAACATTAATTTCCACCATTGACCCTGTCTTCATACTCTCCAAATACGATTTTTGGATCCATATGAAATTAGTGAATTCTGTACAATATTTTCCACCTACTTTCTTTCACTCATATCTATCACTCCTGAGTGGTAACATTAAAGTGATGGTTTCCCTTTATGTTATATGCTATAATACCTATAACACATCCATTGTTTGTTTTTAATTTCTATTGATTCACTTAGTCTCTTAGATGTTGGGTAAATTATCTGCTTTTTTTTTTACCCAATAACCAGGTAGATGATCTCTCCTGGATCTGATCTTTATTATTTTTTTTTTTGCAAAAATTATGTTATATTTTTCTGGATCTCTCAAAATAAATATCTGGTTAGACTCTGACTGAGGACACAAACCAGATGGTGACATTGCATTTCTTGTTGCAGTTCCTTAGTTTTGACAGCAGGTGGTTTGCCCTGCAAAAACTGCAAAATCTGGGTACAGTCAATAATTCTGCTAAGTTGCCTCCACTGCCCATGTTTCCTGTAAATTGTCTTGTGAACTGAAGTACAGTTTGTTGGGGAGAGGAAGGTGGGAGGCTGGATGCTTTGCATTTATTTAAAGGTTTCTGAGTGAAGGATTGAGCTGGTGGCTAGCCATCACCATGGTAACCAGTTACTGACACCACCATAAACTCATTTTCGCTTCTTTGGCCATCATCCTTGTGGAAGTTGTCGCAGACTTCAGGCTTCATCATCAGGGTTTGCCATCACAGGAGAGTTAAAAAAAATAGCTTTTGAAACAGGGGGCAGAGCCCATAGGGTCAAAGCCAGCTGGAGGCACCAGAAAACAGGGTAGATGGGAAGAGGGATAAGTGGAAGGGGGTGAGCAGTTCTTAAAGAAGTGGGCTCCATACGGCCAAGAGAGGCTGACCCTGAGATAAAAGTCCCAGATAAAATACTTTCTGAAAGTATTGGATACCTGGCCTGTTAGTTGCTACAACCTTGGAAATTTTGTCCTAATCTAAAATATAAAGATACTCAGTTTTGTGAAGATCATTGATACTGACCAGTATAGTCATTTGTTGATCAGTTACTCCACAACTGGGGTCATGTTCCACAGTTCTTGCAAACTATTTTTGCTTGTTGGTTGTTAAAGAGCTAAATTTCAGTATTTCTTCGTTGAAATATATTTTCGTTGCTGAGCATCATTAAAAAATATAATTCTGTGTTGTAGGGATGACTTCTCAAAAAGTTCACAATTTAGTACTGAATTTCTTATTTAGAGTCTGCTTTGTACTGATGACCTAAATGGCAAAACCTTTTTATGTCAAGCAGGTTTGGGAGTCCTGGGATACCCTTTAGCATGCCTGATAAAAATGTCAAGACAGAAAGAGCAATCAAATGCTTTTAAATGGTGAATACTATTTTCTAGGAACATAAACTTGGATATTTACATGCTAGATGGCTTGTAAGTACTTATCAGATTTTGTCATCTGAGCCCGTTATGCACACACACATGCATGCACACACACATGCATGCATACACACAAATTCTTCCTACATGACCAATTAGTTTATAGTTTAGCTCAGGAATTTTTCTCTAACCCAGCCCTTACTATCATCTATAATCAGGAATTATTTTCTATTGCTAATGATGACTGTTGATTCAGTGCCCACAGGGTGATCACTGTGCTAAGCTGCTTAGTACATACCAGCTCACTGAATAATTTACAAATTCCCTTTGAAGTAATATTAGTGATTAAATATTAACATTTATTTCTATTACATAGATGAGGAAACTAAAATCCAGAGACATTAATTTACTTGCTCAAAGTTCACATGGTTTCAAAGTAGCAGAAGATTCAAACTCAGATCTGTCTAATTATTCTCTCTAAGCCTATTCTCTTAAAAGTTCCAGTTAACAGCAGAATGTCCATAAAATGTTGAAGTTTCAGCTTTCCTGCCCCACCTAAGGAAGGGTAGAGCTGAGTGTCTAAGTGAAGATATAAAACATTTGGAGAAACACCTGGTGCAGAGAGACATGTGAGGAAAGGTGTGCTTGCATCCCATGTTTGGGCTTGCACCAGGGACTTGGTGGAGATGGAAGAGCTATGTGGAGTCAAGACATGCAGAGATGTCTGGAAGAGTCTTAGATAAGAGACACATGGAGAAACTGATAATAGCAGTTATTATTTTGACTTGTACTTTGATTTTTCTCCTTTTGTCCCAGACTTGCCTGGCCCCTTCTTCTCCTTTGCTATATGGTTTCCTGACAGAGTAATTTAGACTTGTGGCAACATTTCAAGCCTCTGTGGTCCCACTTTAGACAAACTGTGTCTGGCTGGGCACAAAGGGATGTGTAACTTTGCATATTTCACTGGGAAATTATATCTTTCCTGTTCTTTGCTCTCTATGCACACTTATTCTATTAAGGATCTTAAACACTAAAGGCATGCTTTGTCTTTATTCAGTAGATTGAGCCTCTTTATAGTGTACAAGTTTGGATGTCTTGGGTTGCCATTGAATATGCCCACTAATGTTAGCATTTCACCTAACTTCTACAGATCTGATGCATGTTTGTGTTCTAATGATTCAAGTGTAGAAGGAAACATTCAATCAAAATAGTGTAAAGAACATTCCCTCGGTCCTTGTTTACGAAGGGCAAACAACTGATGCTTGAGTTAGTAGAGATGTCTGTTAAATTTTTAGTTTGGTAAGATAATTCTTCTCAAAAATTATCTCTATCCATGGAATTTGAAAAAAAGAACTTCTTCTGGGAATGTATATGACTGACCTTTGGCTGCATTTTTCTATTCATACTTCTTTCTGCTTCAGGTGAATTGTCTGTGACAATACTTGTTTATATATTTTCTTAGTCAACCATTATCTTCTTGGAGTTCAAGAGATAGCACTGGGCAGTAAGAGGTTTCTTGCTGGCTAGGTTAAGTGCAGGTCTCTTCCCTCAGAGAGAATCTGGGCAATGTGAGAATAGGTCATTAAGAGCATTCCATGAGGCTCTATATAGAGTTAGATAACAAAGAGAAGGGGGTTGAAGTGAAAGAACAAGACAAAAACTGTTGAAAACAAGCGGTCCTTTCCTGGGTTTGGTCATGGGCTTACAGAATGAAACAATGGGTCAAAATACCCATACCCATTTTGAAGAAAGAAAAACAGATTTGTCATCCGTTTGATAAGCTGTGTTTTAGTTTGATAAATTATGTTTCAGAAAACTATATTTTGTCCTCAAGGAGTCTTCTCATCGATTTGACAGGAAAATAGTTATGGAAGGCAGAATTAAGATGCCTTAGTTATGTGGGTGTAGACCACATTCAAGAATGAGGAGTGCTCAGTTTTGTTGCAGTTGTGAACCCAAATTTGAGTTATACCATAATTCAACAAAAACAACGAATCAAACGCTACCAACTTACGTTTTTAAAAATATATTTTTTTTGTTCCTCAACTCTATAAATACTGTCAGAACCCCATCTTGAGGGAGACTGATTTGAGTTTTCTCTCTAGTGTCCTGCCAGGTGACCTTGCATTTAACTCATTTGTTTCTCAAAAGCTGGTGGTATGGCATTTGATTTCTGTGCCATTTGGGCCCACATTTGATCACCTAACTAAGATACTGAAAACAAAGAGAGGGAATAAATTATTTCTTTGGTATCCTTGTGACACACTGTTTTCATGTAAATTACTATCAAAGCAATGAATTGATCAAGAAATTGCTTGATTGGGCAATAAATGGATATTTCTTTGAATTCAAAAGTGTGCTAAGAAAGTTTTAATGTGGTAGAACATGATTCAGATTTGTTTCTCTTCTGTTTGAATATGAACCCCATGTCAAAATTATTGATCCTGTCCTCAGGATTTTATTCTCCTCATTATCTCTTCTCATATTCCACATTCTTCCATTTTTCTCTTTCTACCAGACTGTTCCTTCCCCAAAGGAAAAAGTTATTATGTTCTGATGGCTCCTGGATTACTGATTTAGTTCTTCTTTTAGGACAAATGGTTTCCAGTTGGTGTCTCCATTCATTTTCCAACACACTAATTTCCTAGAACCTGGTTCATGTACCCACTCTCTTTCTGAAAATGCATTCTCCATGACCAGCAAGTTATAAATAGTAAAATCAAATGGTCTTTTAGATATAGTTGTTCTTGTCATTTCTGCAGAATGTGGCTTTGCTTTTTATCCCTTCCTTAAACTCTGAAGATTAGGAGAGGAAATTTCCCTCTATCCCTCTGGGTTCTTCTCAGACTAAATAATCAAATTAACATCAGAGAGATCTGAAGGGAGAAATGGACAACTTACTTTCATATAAAAGGAAATCTTCCAGACATTAAAATTCCAAAAGCAGTGAGGCAAAATGAAGGTATGTATCTTGAGCTAAGCGAGGGTATAGAAGTCTGGACCTTCACAGGGAGAAGAAAAGGACTTACATGTCATTTAAAAAAAAGAAAAAAGAAAAAAAATGGTTCACATGATGAAAAGCATATACTGTGTAATTGTATGTTTATCCTGTCATGTAGATAGGTTATTCAGTGAGAAAAATTATTTCTGATAATAACTTTAAGTCTGGGTAAACCCCCAATTATTCTGGTAAACTTCACTAGATTGGAAAGCCAGGGCTTTGATTGATTTCATCTCAAAATAATCTGTATGTCAAAATGAAGCACCTTGGGGAAGCCTGTTCAGCACATCATGGGGAGGCCAATCTGAACATCTGTGGGAGGTCGTTTTTTGAACATCTTGAGATCCTCTGGTCCCCATGGTTCAGAACATCATCTCTCATTTGTGCAGTACTGCTCCATTTTCTTATCAAAAATGATAAGATTTAAGTGGACTGTGTGAAATAATGCAAGAAAATGCATCAATCACTTGAGGGTCAGTCTAGACCAACATTTTATATTAATATCACTTGCTAAGCCTGGTTCACTTCTAAGACTCTTTCCTGGTTTCTCTTCTTCATGTTGTCCAGCATTCCTGGACATTTGCTAAGGCTCTATTCCTGTTGCCCTAGACCTTCCATGTTCACTGTCCTTGAGGTTTTCATTCATTTTATGTGTTTCATTCAGTAGATGATGCCATTTCTGTACCTCAAGATTAATTTCTCATTATTACTAAGAATTTCCTTTTTATTACTCTGTGTTCACCCCAAACACATTGCTATCTGTCATTGCTTGATCCTTATTTTTGTTTCTAACAATGATAACTCTACTCTTTTTGTAATTCTGGCTCAAAACTCTTTTCATCCCTTCCATCCTAGACACATTTCTAGAAACTTTATAACTGAAATTGGATTTAGGCTTCATCAGAAGTGCTATTTATGGTCAAGAAAATAATGCTTAGAGAAATTAATCAATTTGCCTTTGAAGTTCAATCTGTTCCATTAGAGTATTCACTGCTAGTTAGATTTATTGTGGTGATCATTTTGCAGTGTATACAAATACTGAATCTTTGTATTATACAACTAAATCTAATATAATAATATATAAATATAATATAATATAAATCTAATACTTCAAAAGAATCAATAATATGCAGTTGAAAGTATAAGAAAAAACAAATATGTGATTTCTATAATTATCTATTATAAATACTATAAAGAAAACACTAAATATCTAGCAACACAAAAGATACTTCACAAAGAGTCAAATGAATAGATAATTTTAGCAATATGATCAAGACAAAAAGAAAGAGATTGTATAAGCAAACAAGAAGTAGAATAGCTATGGATGAATAAATATATGTAGCCATAGAAGGAGTGCCCTCAATAATAACATGACTAAAATATTGAGGGGAATTATTTTGAAAATGTGGACAAAATGACTGCTTATAACATAAATATATAGCCAAAATTGACTCAGGAAGAATAGAAAAGTAAACTTTTTAAATGAGAAGTATAAACATGTGATTTTACCAGTGAGAGAGAATTGAAGCAATGTATAATTAATTTCTATAAAACAGTCAAGAAGTTTGTAATCTCTATAATCTAAAAAATATTTCCATAAATAAAAACTGAAAGGAAGATATCTACTTTTATGGCAGTTGTCAAATTTTGTTATTTAAACCAGGAAAATAACAACATAAATTTAGAGCATGATGGACACATCATTTCACAGAAGAGTATGTTTTAATTTTAAAAAATAACTTTAAATTCATCAGTACAAATATATATAGTGAACTACAGATATAATGTTTATTTCACAAAGAAAAATTACAAATATTTGAAAATGTATTGATGTGATATATCTCATTAAACAAAAAAATGCCCACCTATATATTCAACTACCTTGCCACTTAGTATCTAAATTTCACAAATTCACCTATCCTTTTATAATATGAAATTGATACTGATTTGGCTTGATGTGACATTTGAATTCTATTTTATTTCTCGTCTTTACTGCCATGGGTTCGCAGATTTGCAGATATTTCCCCTCTATTTCTTTCTGCAGATCACTTCTAGAAACCAGATCCTTTATCCTTTAGATAAACATGTGACCTTCATATTTCCCAGGGTTGTTAAGAGAACCACTTGACATAATGCTTGGGGAAGCAATGTACTGACGGTAAAAGCAAAATTTAATAACATAAGCTAATGGCAAGCTAATTGTGCTTTCTGGCTGTAATGCAACAAGCACGAACATTGACTGCAGTGCAGTCTTCAGGGCCCTGGAGAATCACGGCAGCCTTGGGGGTCTGCTTTGTTTTCTAAGAAGTGAGAAAGCTACTTTGAGCCATGTCTATGGTACCTTCTGATTCTAAGACTTCAAGATTCTATGTGCAGCACGAACCCTATTTTTCACTAACCTTTCCTCTTGTTTAAAAATATATCAGTCAAAGACGGGCACTATCAATTAGATTTAGATTTTAGATTTTTCTCTTCTTCGAGAGAAGCAGCATTTCCTGGTGTTTGAATAGCTGAAAACATAAGTAATATATTATGACAGTGGCCTGTGACAATTTGAAATTTAATCAGAGAAACTGACAAATCAATGTATTAAAATGACAGGTTCATGACATTTTTAGCAATTTGAGTCTGTATAACCAACCCAGTAATTTCTAAGAGACTCTAATGCAACTGTGTAGAATTATTCAAGGGCTAGCTTGTACATAGTTTTCAAATGGTAAGTAAATTGCTATGGGCTGAATTGGGTTCAACCCCCACATCTATACACACCATTCATATGTTGATGCTTTGATCTCCAATGTGACAAGAGTTTGGAGACAGGACTTTAAGCAAGTAACCACAGTTAAATAAAGTTATAAATGTGGACCACAATCTTATAGGAGAGAGATTTCTTTCTCCTTTCCTTTTGTGTGAAGACATTGAAAAAGGATTGGCATTTACAAGCCAGGAAGATAGCTCTCACCAAGAATAGAATTGGCTAGCACCTTGATTGTGAACTTCCTGACCTCCAGAACCATGATTTTGTTGTTTAAGCCATTAATGTTAGCAGACTAAAACGTAAATGCTACCTCTGTTATGAGTCTAAGCTTTGAACTCGGGAGCATACGTTTGTATATATAGAGATCTGCTATTTCTATTATTTGTCCTTCGTAAAGGTTAAATCTTGGCTCAGATAGTCATGGATAAATTTGAGTTGTATTTTAAGATAATATCACTCACTCCAGTAAAAATTTCAGTGGGTACATCTTTTTTCTATAAACAGAATATAGATTCTTTTTCTGGTGACCAATGAGATTTTAAATTTAAATATAAATCACCCATTTGAAATCATCTTGAGTGTTTGCACTTCCTTTTTAAAAGGAAGCTGCTCAAACCTACTGAACAGCTGTTAAATAATAGCCAAAACCTACCAGGGAAGGATTTCTGTTGCACTGAAGCAGCCCGAGGGGAGAGGCCTCTTTTACAGGATATGTTATTCTACGGCCTCCTGCTTGCTATCGTCCATCTTTCTACCTATCCACGTACATCCTTTATGTCTGTACATCAGTCACCAAAAAAAAGTGCATCTCAACACTAGTAACATAAGTTCTATGTTTACAAATGTCTTATGTGTTTAAGCCCCAGGGATCAAATAACATTCACATTTTCAGCAAGTATCTGCCTGTATGCTGAAATATATAATAGTAAGCCTTGTATCTTGAAAGCATATATCATAATTTTCAAAATATGTTCATATTTGCTACCCTCATCACTTGCTTAGCACTGTCTAAAGCTTTGATTCTCATTTTCCAGTGGAAATTTTCAGCTCAGGACATGAAATCCAGAGCAGTTTCTAAATTGCCGGAGGGAACAAAGTTCCAGAAATTCTGAAATCTCACTGAATATTACAGATATGAGAACATGTGGCCATACACTTCTCTAAGCCTAAAGAAACTAACAGGAAGAAGTCACCAAAGTGAATCTAGGGTGGGAAAAAAGTCAAATGCAATTTCCATTTTGAAGCATTAACTTCCTGCATTCAGTGGCACAGCCTGTTACCATAGTTACAATTCTTCAGTGAAAAGTAGGCTGCTCTGAACTTAATAACTTCTTAATAGCATAGTAAGGAAACTTAATTAATAGACTTACTAATGACTTAACAGCATAGACATCAGTTTGCAAACTTTTTGGCTTCAGGATTTCTTTACACTCTTAAAAACTATCTTAGAAACTCAACTAATCTAGAGAACTTTTGATTAGATGGGCTATAGAAAATTATTTTCATTATATTAGAAAATAAAATGGAGATTAAAAAAGTATAAATGAAATTTAAAGCATGTTATTAATTTATTAAAGACAAATTGATTATAGGTTAAATAAATATGACATTTTAAAATTATAATTTGATGTTCTATCATTATTATTATTTTATTGATTGCATATATATGGGAGCCCATTTTAGAGATGAGAAACTTGTAATTTAAACCTTTTACAAGTTAAGCTCTTTGCCCCCTGCAGAAAAAATAAACTGGGAGCTAACCTGAAAAATTAGGGGACCCTACGGGCGTAACTCCCCAGACCCCAGGTGTAAAAGTGCTAAAGTCATAAACTGCATCATTATTAATAAAGATTTGGGAGCCCAGTCGTCAGATTCTTTATTTTAATTAAATTCTCTGTAAAAGGAATCATTAAAACGCTAGTAACGAGCTTGAGACAAGGAAAACTTGATAAACTAAATAAGCTTTACAGCCAAAAAATAATCTTAGGTGACCTGTAACCAACTTAATTATCATGATTCCCTAAAAATAATTGCTTAAAAATGTTTAGTAGTACCTAATGATAATCTATTTTCTGTTAAGATATTGATTTCTGTCTTCCACTGAGATATTGCCCTCACGCGCTCATAATATTGCCCTCACGCGCTCATAAAATTGCCCTCACGGGCTCACTCCTGTCTCTCACTGAGATAATGCCCTCACGTACTCATAAAATGCCTCTTCTCATAAAATGTTAAAGTAACTCGTTTAAACAATATAAAAGCTGCCTAAAAATCTAAAATAAACCAGCAAATTCTAGTGCTCACTGAGTTCGTGTCTATGTTCATCATTCGCCAGCCTGTGTTTTTCCTGTCCATCTAAAGCCTGGTACTTCGCAACCTCTTCCTTGCACGGCTGGTCCGCGGCACACACACGCGCACACACACACACACACACACACACACACACACATATATATATATATATATTTTTTTTTTTTTTACATCACTGTATACCTCAGGGTTCTCCCACCACCTTGTCACCCGTGAACCATCATCTTAATCTCTTAGACCCAATCTTCCCCCAATTTTGCTCTATGCTTCAGTTCTGTTGGGTGTTATTTTTAAATTTTACTTGTCCTTTTGTTTGTTTGCTTTCCCTATGTCCCAGGATATGGCTATGGGTGAGATCATCCAGCATTTCTCTTTTTCTTTCTGGGTTTAAATATAACATTCTATTATTATATAACTTTAGAAAAAGCAAAATCAGTGTATTTATTTATTTTTACAAATATCTTTGTATCTGATATAACAGATGACTAGATTCTCATATTTGTCTCATTCTTACTCTGGCAATATCATACATGAACCTGTGAAAAACGCCACTCAAACCCAAAAGAGAATGAGGGTGGCAACGTCAAATAATGTATTCACATTTTTATGAAGATGGTTTTGATCTTGAAGACTATCTGAAAGGACCCTCGACCATGGTTTGAGTCATGAGTATAAACAATATAAAAACCCAGGGTTTTATGAGCACATTTTTAATATTAAAAATTTCAGAAACAAAGGTGCTGGCAAAGCAGTGGAGAAAAAGGAGCCCTTATACACTGTTGGTAGGAATGCAGAGTGGCCCAATCTCTATGGAAAGAAGTACAGAGATTTCTCAAAATATTAAAAATGGATTTTACATACAACCCAGCTATTCCTTGTTAGGTGGTTAGTTGAACAATTTTATAAAACACTAATTTGAAGTAAAACATGGACTTCCATGGTACTGTAGCATTTTTTACAATAGCTAAAACTATTACAATAAAATAAGTGCTCAGATACAAAGAGTGGATCAAAAAGAAGTGAGATATATACATAATGGAATACTACTCAGCAATTAAAAAGATTGATGCTATTTATGGCAACATGAATCAAACTGGAAGGAATTATGTTAAGCAAAATAAATCAGAAAGAGAAAGGCAAATGGAAGATGGTTTCACTTATGTATAGAATAGAAAGAGAACAAAGAGTCAGATAAAAACAACTGAGAACAATAGAAAGCTGACTGTAGGTAGACTGAGGCTAGCAGACCTTAAGCTATCAGAGGTTTCTTCTTGCAACAACAAGGTGGGGAGGGAGTACCAGGGACAATGGTAGTGGATATGGGTGTGTTGGTGGTGGGTGTGGTGTGGTGACAACACCTAAGGGGGCAGAAAATACACTTCTAGTGCATAAACAATGACATAAAACAATTTATAGCAAAATAAAATGAATTAAAAATAAAGATTAAATTAAAAATAAAACCTAAAATTTTTGTCTAAAATATGCATTTTTAGGATTAGAATAATTTCTGGGACATATTTATTTTAAGTACATAATCTCTGAGTAAAATATTCCTTCCAGTAAAATCAGTTGGATAGTCTCTCATGTCTTTCCCTGGAGACTTTAACATTGAAGATAATCCAGATGCAGGGAATCCTAAGTGTATAAAACAAATATTAAGAACTCTAGCTCATCTGGCCTCAATAAGGACCTCAGGAAGAGTAGTTATTTCCTCAAGGGCCAATTTATGTGCAAATACCAAATAAATACAGCAGTCATATATGAAATCTTGATTTTCTGATTATTGTAAATTCAACTGCAAATATTTTCTTTGTGCTGTCAGTCCAACAAATAAGAGCAACTAAGATGTCAAGAGATGGGACAATCAGAGCTACTCCTAGACTTTTTGGTGTCCAAAGAGAATGGCCAACCAACATATGGTAGTGTTAGGAAGGACAGGCAATTTTTACCTGTTTCTTTAGTTTTTTCTTGGACTGAAAGAGCAATCAAATTAATATCAGATAGATTTGTAGAAAAAATATACAGTTAGCTATATACATATGAGCAATTTACAAAGATGTTGAGTCTAACAACAATGGAGCAAAATGAGGTATATATGCCTAGCAAAGGAATGGGAAAGGAAACTGGAACTTGAAGAAGAGAGGAAGGGGAATCACATGACAAGGGAAGAGTGACTCATCTGAGCAAGACCAGCTAGTCTGTTATGAGATGTTTACCCAACCATAGAAATAGGTTTCTCTAAGAAATGTGGGCAATAGCTTCATTTTCATTCTTCTAAATAAGGGAATGGTAAAGTTTCTCTTGAGATGTCACAGAGCCTTAACTGACCTTAGCTCAAAATAATCAATATGCCAAAATGACATGTTTTTGGAAGGTTATCTGAATGTCTTAGGAGGGAGGGGGCTATCCTTTAATGGTGAATGAGAGGTAAGAGGAAGCCCCTTTGGCATGAATACCAATAACATGAAGTTCTTCCTGCTTCTCAGAACACATCTACCTGATGTATTGGGAGAGAAAATAAAAACTTGAGTGTTGGCTCCATGTTACTCATCCAGTGAGAAGATATTGATGTTGTGTCCCTGATCACAATTGGGAAAGACTCAAATGCAACGTATTACTTAATAAAACAATTTAGAATGTAACATCTTATCTCCAATAAGTCATCAGTCAAGGAAATGACACGATAGTCATAATCCCTTAATTTGTCACTCTTCTTTCTGAAATAGTGCTACCTCCTTTTCTTTTTCCATTCTTTATTCTTACCACCATTCTTCCCTCAAATACTAACTATACACCTACTCTTAATAAGGCACTGTGATAGATTTAACCTCATATTTTTCTGGTTGCCAATTATGTTTCATTTTATATTAAGTATTTCCTTATTATTCTTAAGTAAAAGAAAAACATTCCCGTTGCAAAAATTTTAAATTATAGATTCAGTACAAAGAAGGCAATTACAATTGTCCATAACTAATGTCTAAGTAGTAATTTTAATAAATTCTAGATTATTTTCCTGTATCTTTACATCCATATATACAGCATATATAATATATATGTTTTGTATTTTGTATCATTCTTGTTGCTTTATACTATAAGACAACTTTCTTTGATGTTACTAAATACCTACCCAGAAGAATATTTTAATGTCCAAATTTGGTGAAAAATATCTCAATAAAGAAATCTTATTCCTCACTTCTGGTTTCCTTAGGATAAATTGTTCTCTAGAAGTGGATTACTTGAGGGAAGGGATGGGTGCTTTTATAGCTTCTGTTAACACATGGGGGAATTTCTTTTCTAGAAATGTATCAGTTATACCACCAGATGAAGGGGTTCATTTCACTCATCCTGAGAGGTACTGGCACAATGTTTACTTTAAAGTTATCTTTGCTGCTATGATTGCTAAGAAAAAAAATACTCATTTTTTTTAAATTTGCATTTTATATTTAATCTTTAAATCTTTAAAATTTAATATTTAAAAGTGCAAACAAGATTACATAAACTTTAAAACATTCTAATATCAAGTTATAAAAATACACTTGGGGCCACTTAGCATTACTTCTATGGATGGGAATTTGCAGGATTTGGATGATCCTAAAAACCACCTTTATCAGAGTTCTTGGAGGCAAACACTGAAATCAATTGTGGGCAATATTCAGAAGAGGTTCTTGAAAACATACAGGTGGCATATTAAATAGGAAAGTTGGAGAGCCAGGCTCATTAAATAGGCAGGGTGGCAGGGAACAAAACATACCACACAGCCCACTGGGTAGCCCATTGGCACTGCCACCTCACCCCTCTGCCTCTGTGTTTGTGGGCACAAAGGCCACTTCACAGGTAATGAAATCATACCTGAATTATCTTTTAATCTTTGAGTCACAGACTTCAGATTGAAAGACCCGGATGTAAGCCTCTGATTGACTGAATTTAGGTCATAAATGTTGCCCTACTTCCTAGAAGGTGGAGGTGAGTATTGGGCCATTTTGACTTTTATGAAAGTTTGTCTTCAAGGGAGCAAGACCATTAATGAGCACTATAAAGATTAATGTGGAGCTCTGTTTCATAATACTCATTAGGAATCTGGTTGACCTTGATTATCACTGCATTTAAATTTGTCTAATAGCCATGAGATTTTCTAGTGGAGAATTGCAAAGTCAAATGTGTCTGATGTACTCAATTGTCAGTGGGGCCAGGTATAGAGGAGTGGAAGCGACTGTGGAAAACCGAACAGCAGTTTCTCAATCTAAAGAGGACACCTGACACCTGGCTCCAGCTAATGACTCCTAGAACCTACTATGGGCCAAAAGTGGCCAGATTTTCCAGTTTTTCAGAACATACCAAAATTATGCGTTTCTAGGAAATTTCCTGAATTTCATCTTTGGAACCAAATTCAAAACTGGAAAAACAATGACACCATTGCCTCTTCAAGATTCAGACTGCAGGTTGCCTTAGACAAATGTCCTTATTGTAAAAAGCAAAGCAAGGAGAGGAAGTCTAAGACAGTGAAAAGCCTGAGACTCAGTTGGTGAAAAACCAAGACTAGAAATGTGTTCACACTAGGAAAAGCAGGTTAGGAAATCTGTGCTTCTGTTTCCTAGTCCTCTCTGTAGTCACTTCTCTGTAGTAGCCTCCTAAACCAATTCATCTAGCATAGCAGTTTTTGTAAAAAATGTTTATATACCTTAGCAGGATCTGCCCAAGTAATAAAAATGACTTTTACTGTCAGCTCAGAATTTAAATCTCAGCTTCTACTACTTTCTGGGTGGATAATCGGTGACAAATCATTTCACTTCTCTGTGTTTCAGCGATAGGAAAAATCAGAATACCTGTTATAAGGTTGTGTTAGGAATGACAGAGACTTCATGTATAGAGTGCCTGGCACAGAGCCATGATCATTCTAAAAACACGGCGGGTGATAATTATAATAAAATCCAGGTGTCATAATCGTTTGCATTTGCCCCAGTACAAGAAGTGGGGAGGAGGAAGAGAACCAAAGTGTTTCATAATGGGGGTAGGCTCTGAGTAAATCTCAAGGTGCAATCCCTAACATCAAGAATAAGCGGGATTTTCACCCAAAGCCCCTTCTCCTACTCCAGAGCTGGTGGCGTGGTCAAATCCAGCTGCATCATGGGATGTGTGCACAGCATTCTCACGAGGTACCCACTCCTGTTCAACTCCGTGAAACTGAAGGTGGAGCAAACTGCGAGTCCAGCTGGTTCCCGGCCGAGGAGGGGACGTACAGGTTTTCAGAGGAGAAAGTCGCACCCAGTAGTTTTACTCTCCGGCTCAGCCATCTGCAGGGACCTGTTTCCACCTGCGAGCTTTTTCTGCAGAGTGCGGGAAGCCGCCGCGGCGAAGGAGGGGGCGGAGGCAGAGGCGGAGGCGGCACCCGGGGCCGGGGCAGGGGAGGCCGAGACCATCGCAGTGACATTTCTTTTCCTGCAGCGGTGGCTGCAGGGGCGGCGGGTGCTGGGGGATCAGACCGCCTGCGCGTGGGTTCGCGAGGTCGCTATTAGCCTCCGGGTTTAGCTAGCCCCGGCAGGGAGACGAGGAGGAGACGAGAGCGAGGCACAGAGCCCGAGGGAGTGGAACTAGCCAAGCTCCATCGGTCCGCAGCGGAGAGGAGGAGGAGGCCGGGCCCGGCGAGGAGCGGGTGCCCCCAGGCCTTGTGCCTCGACGCCCCGCTGCTGTGCCTTCCAGCCAGAGCCGCTGCGCCCCGGACTGCTGCGGCACACGGATGCCAAGGCCGCACGGCAGGCACCGGGGCAGCTGCTGCGGTCGCCGTCCCTCGCGGGCTCTGGACTTGAGGGGCTGCTGGTGAGTAGGCGCGGCGTGTGTGTGAGCGCGCGCCAGCACAGGCCAGTGTGCACGCCCGGTGCGTGTGCCCGGTGACCCCGCGCGCGCCAGCCCCTCTCCCACTGGCGGCGTCTAGTCCCAGGCTTGTTCCTCTGGAAGAAAACCAGCCGGGCTGGCTGCTGCTCACTTCCTTCCTGTTAGTGCTGCGATCCGCCGCTTCTGCCGCGCTGTCTCCGGGTGCCCTCCCCCCGCGAACCCCCGCCAGCCCCGAGGGGTTAGTTTCACCTTGCAAGGGAGGCAGGAAGCTGTGGCTCCCGGTGGCGGGGCGGGACTCTGGCTGTGACCTATACGCATGTGTTTCTGATTCAAACTAGGGGTGCAGGCTTGGAGATGTTGCCAGCTCACTGTCTTTGGAGGTGGTGGTGTGAGGAAGGAAGGGGTGAGGGTCGGAAAAAACAGACCTTTATCTCTGCGAGTCCAGTGGCACACCTTTCTAGATGATTTTGCTCATCTATTTTATGAGCGACTCTTAGGACTTTTTCACCTCACCTGAGTAACAGAGAGGAGGGGACTCACTAAACTACTTTTCTACAATTCTGTAAAACCCCTATTGCTGAAAGCCAAGAGCCAAAGGTGCTGTAATTATGGATTTCTTTTTAAATCACATAAGTAATAAGTAATCCAGGAATCTAGATCTCTCTGATCTAGAGAACTGAGGAAAAAAAATCCCAAGTGTCTGGGTGGTTTGGGAGGGGGGGTGGCTTTCTGGAAATCAGTGTTTGCTGGTAAGTAAAACAGACATTTTTCATAGTAGGCTCCGCTGAGCCTGTTACAGACCCACCCCCAGAAGAGTGAGTCCTATGCCCTCTGGAGAAAGAACTCACCAGAGAGCACTGGGTGTGGTTCCACCCAGCAAGGTTTATTAGAGCTTGCACTCAAAGAGTACAAGGGAGGGCAGGATTCTTAAGCTGACTCCCTAGGGGAGTCCTAGAGGAATTTTTAAGCAGTCTTGGAAGAGCTTATCTCCTCTGAGGCCATCTGGATCTTCCAAAATGGAGCAAACATATTTAATCATCTGTAGCTGTGTGGGTTCATGGTGATCAGAGCTTTTCATGACCCTATAGAATGTCCCAGTGTTGCCGGAAGGTGAGTGTTCATGGAATCACAACACATGCGTGGAACAAGGTGTAGGTTAGAAGAAGTGAGCATAAACAGTGACTATGGACACATCCATCATGCCTTCCTGGTACAAGACCCTCTGATGGCTGGTTAGCATTGACAGGTCCGACCTGTTTCTTTTCCCGCTCTTCTACATTCCCTTTTCAAGCCCATTGGTTTCCCAACATCCTGCTGACCACTGAGCAGAAAATCAAATCTTACTTAAACCCAACTTTTCAAAATTAAAATAAATAGTACGAGAAAGCTGGCAGTAAATAAAGTGTACCTGAATGTTGGAATTTCCTATACCAAATTATTTTATTTGGGGGGATGGGATGGATGGCAGTTTCCTGGGATAGTTTATACAGATTAAGTCACTGTGTTCTATTCCCTCCCCTTCCTCACTCTACACACATAGCATTTGTTCCAATGTGATTTAATGTTTGTTGAATGGATGCTAACTTGAACTTCAAAAATGTACTGTACTATAGGACAGGATTATGGTAGTTTTGTGTAGGTGCATTATAAATATCTATGTTTATTTTTAGTGTAAGTTAATATCTTTCAGAGATATGCTCCTCTATTTGCCATTTGCTGCCTTGAACTTCCATCTCTAAGCTTGAAACTATTGTTGTCTACCTAGAAAATCAGCTGGCTGATGGTTTTCTATTCACTCATATGTAGAATAAATTGTCCCTTGGAAATCTACTTTGAATATACTTCAGCTGTAATATATCAGCTGGTTCTTGGGAATTTAAAGAAGAAATTTGTTTTCCTACAATCTTTCCGAAAGCAAGTACTTAAGTGATTAAACAGAATTGCAGTCTTTTACCCATAATCAGTTCTTCAGGGCTAATTTCTTGTTTACTTTTGCTTGGTTTCACAGAATTCTAATTATCAGTGAGAGTCTTTGGGGGGAAGAGAGCTCTCTTGCCAGAGGACAGCCTCTATAGAAAGATTTGCCTCTGGAGAAGAAAGTCTCACTAGTTGACTCCTGAGATGGACTAATAAAAATAACTTAAGAATCATTAATAATGGCTACTTCTTTTTATTTTCATCTCAGAAGACCTAACCTTCTGATCTTGTTCCTTCTCAAGACTCTTCTCAAGTCTACTTACAGAAAAGAAAAGCCTGATAATTATTGCTAAAAATATTAAGGGCAGAAGAAATGTGAGAGGAAGTATGTAGATGCTACCATCCTGGAGGATACAGTATCAATTAGAGTCATTTCTAATTCACTGGATTTGTGAGTCTGTCTAATGTTAGCATTTTTTTCTCAACCCTGTGAAAGATTTATAAGTCGGCTTCAATTGAAATCATGAGAAATGACCTTTTATTAAAGTCAGCTTTCTGTCCTTCAGGACTGATGAATTGCCGCTGCTCAAAAAATATGCATTAAATGACAATTTTAGAATATTTTTATCTTCCTAGCCTGAGTACTTCATCTCTTCTAGTATTGTTTTCTTAACTGTTATTTTATGTGAATCACCAAATATTCCATCAAATTGAAGTTCAGTTGATATATTTAATGAAGATCTACTTCAGCTGAACAAATATTAACAATCCCCCCATAATGAAGCAAAACCAAACAAAAGACACTGTAGATACTATTACTTGCTTAACCCAGCTCTTTGAACATGTGAGTGTACATTCAGAACTCCTGAGCTGACATCACAATGTTCAACTCAGGAATAATCTGGATGTGGATACATCTGGATGTGGCTTTTGTCAGAAATTATTTGCCCTTCTAAGCAAATCACATCAGCTACTGTTAGAAAGCAAAACTCACAAGTTTGGAGAGCTAAACAATTTTATTAAGAGATTTGCAAATGGGGTGGTTTCCCACCTAGATATTTCAATGAACTACACTAGGTGGAAGATATTTGTAAACAGAAAATATTGAAACAAGGTTACTAGCAAAAGCAATGACAATGTTAAGTAAAACTACCTCTATTCAAAAGAAGGTAGGGGGATTTTATCATGCTGTGCTGGACAGGAAAACTCCAAATTGACTGGTTTAGGATTATGCTTTTGGGAGAAGTTGAAACTCTGCAGTATGTGGGTAGTAGGCCTGGGAAAGGGGCAGGATGAAGGACTCCATTTTGTTTTTTATTCTGTTTCTAATATCGTTAAACATTTGGCAAGTCCTAAATCTTCAAAGCACATGTTTAGTTTCCTTTTCTAATATTTAAGTTAAATCCCTGTTTTGTTTGTCCATCTAGGAAGCTGGTTTAGAAACATCAATTCAGACTGAGTTACTTAGTAACTTGTGTTTACTAAAAAGCAGCTCCTTGATATACACATGGCAGTATTTCCTGTCTCTGTGTTCTAATTCCAGTCAGTCTTTCAAAGTACTCTTGGGAATGGAATGGATGTATTGTATGGTCATGAACTTTAATAAGTGTACAATGCTTTTCCTTTGTTAAATTGTGACTTTAAATCCCTATTTTTAAAGCTTTCCTATTCTGATTTAAGGATGAAGGATTATAGATTATTCACTATTCATTAATAGTGAATATTAGTAATACAAATAATCTCATTTTTAGTCTCCCATTTATGTAATTCTCAATCAAGATTACTTCATTCTGAATAAAAATAACCTGATATGTTAAAACACTTAAGTTTTTTCTATTGGGCTATATCCAAAATAAATACAATGAAAAATTGCTTATCACCAGTATTCTCTGTGTGATGAATTGTGGCTATTCTTATCAAGTATTTATTTGACAAGTAGGCACTTGAATGAAAGTTAAAAGTCTGTTCCTTCCATGTCTTATTAAATAAAGACTTTGAAAGTCAGGGGTGAGATTTTGATTTGATGTTGTTGACAACTCAAGGTAATTTCCTTGGAAAGAGAGTAGTAAACGATGAAAGTATATTTTGGAAGAGTATTTTGGCAGTTGGGTGCGGTGTGGATTAGCAGAAGGAAGGAGTGAAGGTGGTAAATCTGTGATAATAGCTGGCTGGCCTGGGATCCAGCCACACTGAGCTTGAGAAGGAATACTTAAGGCAGTCAGACATCAGGATTCTTTATGGGACAGAGAGACGATTAACTTGTGACTCAGGTTCCCTTACCCACATATTCCACATCCATGGATGCTATCACCAGTTGATTTTTCCCAGCATTCATACGTACTAAACCCTGGTATAACCTCAGAATCTCGGCAAATAGCTGACAAATACTTAAAGAGATACGGGTTCTTGAGCGTGTGCTGTATGTCAATCATCGTACTAAGCGTAATATATTATCTCAAGAATACTTGTCACTAAGAGTTATTAGGAACATGAATTCTTTTTGTCACTTACTGGTTGTGTCCTTGTGCAAGTTATTAATTTTGCTGACCCCTAGTTTCCTCCTTTTTTTAATTGGCATGTTAGTTTTTATCTCAGAAGATTTGGAATAGGATTAAATGGATACATATGTGTGCGAGAAACGATTGGAAATGTCTGGCACAAAAATAAATTCTATAGTGTGTTATGATCAATTTATGAGATAATCTGCAAATACCATTTTGAAGATTTTAAAATTGAGGTACAAAGAGATTAGATAAACAATTCAGAATAATAGGCAGGTAAGTGATAGAACTGAAGGTCAAACTGAGATGTTGTGACTTTTTATTAATTTTTTATTTTTTGATTTCATACAACATTGGGCTTCTTTGTTTACTGATCCCCATGGGAATGCCCCCCCAGCCCCATCGATCCCCCCCTCACTCTGGTTGTTCCACCTCCTCTCTAGTTGCTATTTGTTGGTCTGTTCCTTTTCTGGAGTAATGTTCTTTCCCTTGGTGAGGATCTGTGTTCCTTGGACGCAGTAGACCATGCTGCTTAGGTTTCCAGTCTTAACTTTGTGTACCACCTACCTTCTTAACTTGTCTCTCTTTCTCCTATACTGCACACTAGATGCTAGGGCAAGAGAAGTAGGGCTTTATTCTTATGGCGATCCAGGACCCCAATCATCTCCATTGTAGAATCTGCCATCTCCATACAGAATGGATACCCAATATAAAATATAGATTGTTGTGCAAAGTTGTTACCTTTCCTTGGTGTTTCTAAATGGTGTTTTCCATTAAGTCATTCATTAGGAAATATTCTTGTGTTTCATGTATGCTTTGCTTTTAAAGAGGTTTTTGGAGTTTTTTTGCCTACTATGTGCAATATATGTTCATTTGCAACTTAATTGTTTATATCCAGTGACTATTTGCAGGGATGATAGGTCTCCCTAATAATATATATAATATATACAGATATATCTATATACAGTATGTAATATATTATTTAATTATAGAATATAATGCATTTTTGTAATTATACATGTATATACTATGTATATAATATTTATTTACAGTGTATACCATATGTACAAGATATATCATAATATATATACATATTACCCATTTTACACTATATATAATACATTGTATTGGGGAGACATTATAAGTCATCACTGAGTATAAGGTGAGATGTACAAGTTAGTATGAGAACATTGTATTATTGGGGAGGTATCGGTGTTCTGAAAAATTTCATCACTCTCCACATTCCCAGTCTCATCTCTCATTTTTGATCCATGATGGAGTTATGACATTTCTTAACAATTTTCATTCAGAATATTTTATAGAATATAGCAGAATAAATTTTAGCTATTTTCTGATCAAATTATAAGAAGTTAGTTTTTACTTTCAAGTGGAGAAAACTGTTACCACAACAAGAATTAACAATCTTTAATTCCTAGAGCTTCTTATGATGGAATATACCATCACTGATTTAAATATTTTTATATAAGTAAATAAGAAGTTGAGCATAATTGAGGAGATTCAGGCCCTTTTGCCTAGTTGGTCAAAATAAACATTTTTCTTGTCTCATTCTGCCTAAAAATAAATTCTGCATGAAGCAAAATATTCACAAAATATCTAACCATAAAATAGCTGGAAGGAAAGATTTAAATACTTTTCACCAGTGAATTTCAGCTAGAAACCTAGATACCATAAGAAATAGTTCCACTTGACAGCCTAAAATTGTAAAATTTTGTACAGACTTACAACTTCAACCAAAAACTCCTGCTAAACTAGTAAATGCATAAATGAATAATAGAAACTGACTACTCACCATTTTCAAAAACTACAGTGATAATTTTTGCTGGCTGGAATCATCTTTGGATGCTAAAATTCTTACTTAAGAATACATTTGCAGATCATCAAAGTACCTCTCTATGAGATACTTTGTAATTACAAAAGAAAATAGTATCTTTACAAGGGAGGAATCTGGCAGACATGCCTCAAGCAAGTCGTTAAAGTTAACATCCCCAATAGTGAGGCAACTCATTCTGATGCTCTGAGTACACACATCACTTTAGAAACATTTTTACCAAGAGAGACAAAGCTCACCGTTTTCTATATTTCATCTTCATAGTAGTAACCATAGTTAATAACACAATTGTGCAGATAATTATCTTTCCACCTCTCTGTTCCATCTGCACTTAGAAAATATGTTTTATAAGGTCAGATATTGACTCTTTGCTCACCATTTATCACTGATATCACTGCAAAGTAGAAGCTGAAGAAATAATGTTGCATAAATACATGAATGAATGCACTTACTTGGGGATAACCTATATTTAGTCTTGGAACTAAATATAGGTTATCCCTAACTAAATCCAAGACATATTTAGTCTTGGAACATATTAAAATTATAGTTTTATGTCCTAATGGAAATGGATGGGGACTATTTGAAGATAGTACTAAAGTACTAAAGAGTAAGTCATGAAAATAAGTGTCTTATGAAATAAAGAGGTTAAGTGAAAAGACAGAAAATTAAATATTTGGGAAGCAGGGTGAAGAAAGTGGGAGAAAAATGGAAGCACTTCTCTGCCATAGAGGCCAAAGTAGTTTGTTTAACAGTGGGAACTGTTTGGTCAGTCAAGGTGAGGCATTTAAGGGTTGTTTATAACTATCTTAGAGCAATTTTATCTGATGCAGTGAATCTCAAATTTTAATGTGCACATTAAATTTTGAATGGCTTAATAGGAGATCCCTGGGTTACCTTCCCAGATAATCTGGCTGAGTGGGGCCTCTAAGAAGCACCTTGCTCCTCTACTCTGTAGTACAGATAGTGCACACTAAAGGAACATTGCATCAAAGTACGGGATGTCAGTTACAGGGCTCACCTGCCAGTGCACATAAATGCCAAAGATGCCACAAGGATTTGCGTAAGGAAAGGACTATAATAAGGAACCAACTCAGCAGGGGTCTTAAGACACAGGTCTGTCTTACTGAAAGGCTAGGTGAATGGACTTAGATTACATTTGGGGAAGCAGGTACACAGGAGAAAAAGACTTGGATTTCCTTGGCTAGGGTCTGGCCTGGGGGCATAGGGATGGGTACAGTCAAAGGTCTGTGAGTGAAGTAGATGAGTAAATAAGTAGAAGAGCATTAAGAAAAGCACAGAAGAGCATAGGGTTGAATGCAGATCATTTGCAGGATGGAGCTCTTGTCCATATAGGAGCTGGTGATTAGGTCCTACTCATATGGATACCACTGGGCAAGGGCTGGATCTGTCCTGCTAGGTTGTCTTTATCTGGAGAAGCAGAATTACTTGGGATATATAAAAATGTCCTGGCATTATAATAAAGGGGTTGTACATTATTTCACTTAACCTGCCAGGCTAGAGAACAAAAAGCAGTAAGACTTGGTTGATAGCTAAGTAATAGGAAAAATGCAGGACTACTTTCAAATGGGGTTCCAGTTTTTGACGGCCAGTTTTAGAAGGAAATAGGAAAGGAGTGAGTGGTGAACAAATAGAACAGACTTGCCAACAACTGGCAGCATAAAGAGCTCTACTTTTTAAATGGACTGTCAGGAAAAATTAAGGATCAACTAGCTTATTTTGCTTTTATCTTCTACCATGAACAGATTGTCTAGGGCAAAACCAAAAAATGCGACTATCGCTATCTACTAGAACGAGTAGACACTACATTCCTGTCAAGTTGGGGAAGGGTTATTGAAGGAAGTGGGTCAAAAGGTACAATTATGAGATGCATAAGTTCTGAAGATGTGATGGACATGATGATTACAATTGATACTACAGTATGATACATAAAATTTGGTTAAAATTACATTTGAGAGTTCTTATCACAAAGAGAAAAACATTTTTTTCATTTTCCTTTCATTGTATCTATGTTAGATGATAGATAATGATTATGGTAATCATTTCACAGTCCCTGTAAGTCAAACCATCATGTATACCTTGAACTTATATTCATAAATATGTCATTTCTCAATATAATTGGTACATTAAAATATGATTGCTGTTACTGGGTAACATTGGAGAAGTGACAAATAAGAAGTATTCTAGAATAACTGTCTTTTGTATTTGAATAGTAGCGCTAGGCCAAATTTATCTTATTGAAGTACTAACCTTAGGAAATTATAAAAGATTAAATAAATTTGATTAATAATATTGAAGGAGTGACCATCTCTGAGGCAACTGGCAAGCAAAAAGATGTGTTATTTTTACAATTTATTTCTGACTCATTATACTTCAATGGATCAGAGAGCTTCTGGATAGTATTTTATTAAAAGAAAATTGCAGTAAAAAAGCAAATATGCTAAAATGTTCTGTGTAGTTTAGTGACTTCTTTTTAGAATGCATTATTTCCAGGAAATTTTAGTATTTCAGTGCAGGAGAGCAAACTTCACTTACCTGTGTGGATTTATGGTGATAAAATAAATGCACGAACATGACTTTCTCCACAATATCTCTATTTCATTTTCCAAATACTTTGTGTTGCAAATCAGTTGAATAATCACATAAAAAAGCAATGGAATATGATGGAGAATCCTAACTTAGTATGCTTATGAGCATATGAAATGCCATTTGGACACCATAATTAATAACATTAAAAACCAGCAAATATTTTGAATTAAATTCCCTCTTTACAGAGTAATGGCATTTGAATTTCATTTTTTAAAAACTATCTTTAGTGAGGTAATGTTGGTTTACAATACTCTATATGTTTTAGTGGTGACAGTTTATACCTCTATAAATTTATGTTATCACATCATTCCTACTACCAAAGACTTACTAATTCTCTACCATAGTCTACTGTGCTCCCAACCCCTCATTCTACCATTCTGGTTGCATTTGAATTTCTCAGCAATGTATTTCAGGTGGTCAGTTCACAAACATCAATTCATTCTGCAAAGAAGACAAGTAAGGGAAACGAATGGTCTTTATTTTTTGGCAGAGGTAGCAGAACAGATATTTGTAATGCTGAACTGAAATTTCATTTCTGCTGAAGCAGAAATAAAGGACTTGACCTTTCCCTGATTTCACCATCAACTACTACATGTTATTTATCAGAATCATCTATTACTAAGTGTTAACTCTGTAATGCTATGTACCTAACTTTGAATCCTTATTTTGCCATTTGCTCACTATCTATTCTACACTGTGGTTTCATCTATAAAATGGAGATAATGATAATTACTATTTGTTGAGTGCTTACTGACTCCTAGCATTGTGCAATATGTTTTATAGACATTATTTCACCTCACATTTTCAATAGCCCTGTTCAACAATTCTTATTATCAACCCCACTGTGTGACTTGGGAAGCTGTGATCATATAGTTAATGGATAGTAGAGTCAGAATCTGAACCATGTGGTCTGAACCCAGAGCTTCATAGTTAATCACTAAATTCAAATGTTTCTTCTTTGATAAAGCTACTGTAAGAAGAGAGTGTGTGCAGCAATGAATGCACCATTTATTAATAGTACATATTATAATGATAGTTTTTCTCCCCCTGCATTATAGGTGGCAGTTAGTCCTTATAGTCCCTCATCTTCATAGAACTTAGTTCCCTCTTAACTAGAACACATGGAGGAAAAAAAGTAAGCTTTGTGAGCCACCAAATTAGAAATAACAGCACATTTACTATAATTAGCATACTACTTACTCACTAGAGATCCCTTCAAATTCTGTCCAGTGTACAGTTTAATTTACAAATAAATTCAAATTACTTATTCAGTGACTCAAAATAGACTAAATGGAGGGAAAATTTAATGTCAAAGAATCTTAGTAAAGAAATTGCTTGTTAAACGATTTCTAAATAAGAGTGAATTAGAAATGGAGCACTGTTTTTGCCAGGTACATTGAAATAAGACTGTGACTCATTAAAAAAGAGTTAAATAATATTTATATTTTATTCAAAGAAGAATGTAACCTTAGAAATATTTCCTTCAAAAATGGTTAAACCTCACCAAATTCTATTATTGTTATTATCATTATCATTTTAACTACTCAGAATCACTACTTTTGTCATTGGATTTGACATTAGGCCATAAGGAGCACTAAAACTGACCCATGACAGTTCCCAATAGCTTACTGGTCTCTATGAGTTCTTCAACTGCACACAACTGTAAGATCACTTAAGTTTAAGAAACAGCAGTCATGAGATTTATTAATAAGTAAAAACAAAGTCACAAAAGTAGACAGTTAACTTACCCAGTTATTGTCCAGTGTTTTCAAGTTCTAAATACAATGTTTTCAAGATGGCATCTTCCTACCATTCCAGTCTTGGAACAAGTATCCCAAACAAAAGGGCCAAGATGGTGTCTTCCCCACACTGAATACCTGGAACATGTACCCCAAACAAAAGGACATGGTGGCATCTTCAACAACTTTCACCTCTCCTTTTCTGGGGATCTGCAATGGCAGGTTCCAGCAGTGCTCTCCTCCCCTTCCATCTCTAGGACACCTACAACAACAGTCTGAAAGATCGTTGTGGTAGGGAGTGGAATGATTGACTCCTTTCTTCTTTCCCAGAATGGATGAATTCCAGGATGGCCAAAACCCCTAGAGCTGCTTGCAGCTTCTTATACAACTAACAAGAGAGCTTGCATAGCCTCCATTCTTTTTTGCCCTCAGGGCATGTCTATCTGGTACAATTTCTCTTCACCTCTGCCCCCCTCCAGGGGCCACTACCTATAATTGCCTTTGGTTTCTATCTTCTCTTTCAGCCTGTGTTAGGTTTACATAGCTAATCATTGACTTATATTGCCAGAGCAACCATCTATCCATAGGCACCGTATTACCAAATCCTAAAGGTGTGCTGAGTAGAAGACTCCTATCAGATACAGTATCAGTCCGTAGGAGAATAGTTGTAGAATGAGTTTGACATCTCCAGTGTCAATACAAAGTAATGCTTATTCCATCCTTGCCACTGCCTCCCTCCCTACACTCTTTTACATCTTAACATGGCTGCTGCCTTTCAAGTCTTACATGAAGATAAATGCCCCTGATGAAAAAGCATACATTCTTCAGAATGTCTCTTTATATTAGAGAAGATAATCTCTCTCAGATTCTTTTTAATGGATTTCCTCTTCTGATCTCATTATTCGAGATGTGGTCTCTTACCAGCTAGTCAAGTACTGAGTGGAGGAGATCAGGATAGTGGATGTCTCTGGTGAGACTGGGATCTGCTGGAAAGGAAGAGGAGGTGGTAGTGGAGTGGGTGACTGTTGGATCGACAACTGACAATCTGTCAAAAACTAACTGCAAAGAAGTAAGTGAACGTCAGTCATCTCTGTTATCTGTAATAGAAGTCAACGTTTTAAGACAGTAAATTAACCCTACTTCTCTAATCAGTTGATGTGAAAAGGAACTGAATTTCTTCGAGTTTCCTTCTCCATGCCAGAACTGTAATTCTATATTAATTTCCTTAAGCTTGATTGAGTTCACCTCGAGAGATGGTTTCCTTCTTCCCTCCCTTTTCCCATTTAATAGAGGAAAACAAAATGAACCAAAAATGGTTAATAGACGCCATAGCACTCTCAGCTCATAAGCAAAAAGTACATATGACCTATATGACCTCAGAGACTGACTTAAGGGAGACCCCCTCCTGCAACCTGGTGTCAAAGATACAGATTGTATTAATTATGAGAAATAAGTACATTATAGTCAAAAGTACAACTTAGTTACCCTCAGGTAACCTAGACTTACCTTAATGTAGTTTAAAACATGCACTGGGAATGGTGATTTAATTAATGATGTTTCCTAAAGCACTGCATTTTTGCTGACTGATCCATCTTAACTCACAGTGGTCTGTTTAACCCTGTAGGGGATGGAAGACAAGCATCTGATACCTAGTAGGTACTCACATGTCATCTAAATTATAGCAGATTTATGATTTACAGATATTACAGATGAATGAAATTTCAAAGCAATCTTTGGTTTTAATGTCTGAATGTTTAAATCTATCAAAATAATCAGCAAGGTTGTTTTTTTCCTAGGGCAGGTCCGAAACTGTAAGTTGAACTCTCAATAAATCCTTCTTTCTGCAAGTCATTTAGTTTATGGGAATCACCCTTCACTCTCTATATCTAAATTAGATTAGGGCACTGAGTCCCACAGTCTCAATTGTGAAATTTTCTTTTTATTTACTTAATCCCAGCTAAGTAAATTGGACCATGTTCTTCCTGGAAAACATAAACTTTGACCCAGTGGGGAAAGAAGGACTGCTGGTTTGACCAATCAGGAATGAGTCTCCCGAAGTTGGTGTGAGGTGTGGGCAGTCCACACCTGCTTATCCAGTTCCTGTAGCAACCAAGTTGAAAGTGCCAGGGAGGAAATGACATGTTTGGGTATTGGTCCCTCTAGCTCTTTCCTATGTGCTTTGTCACTAAGGAGGTAGCTACCTGCCTCAAGTCTCTTCTCCATGCCTGAAAAATATGACTTTGTGTGTGAAAGTAGATCAGGTTTCTGCACTTAGCCATGCAAAAATATTTTTATAAAAAAAGAAATGGAAAGTTAAGGGAATTAATGCTAAAAACACAAAATAAGCTATGTACTATATCAGATATTTTCCACTGTTCATTATTGGTGATATTTGCTGCTGATTTAAAAAAAATAGAATTACAGGGCTGCTTACATGCTTTTTTGGGGGGACTTGAGACATTGAGACAGGAGATTGGACCCTCCAAACTTGAAAAGATTTCACTGTTCAGCTGTAAAATTTTGAGAAGGTGAGAGCATGTGGTAGGTCGGGCTTTGGAAGGGTTCCTGCCCCCTCCCAGATCCGTTTCCTCAACAGATTAAGCATTCTGCTGCATGACCCACCGCGGTCACCACCCATCTTTACCATCCCAGACAGCACTTGTCTTCACATTTATGGCACTCCTTTGCTCAGTCTTCTAAAAGCTTCCCATTTCAGACCAAGGAAAAATAAAGGCCTGTAAGACTCCTTATCTTCTTTGACTCTCTGCCCACAGGTTCCAACCATGTCTCACTTTTTCCTGAACACACAACACATACACACAACTACCATCTTCTGCACTGACTCTTTGCTCCCTCCCCCCCCCATCTCCTTCAAGTCCTTGCTTCATTGCAGGTTTCAAAATGAGACTGATCTTGAAAATGCCACTGAATGCTGTGATCTGCAACCCACATTGCCTCTCCCCCAGCACCTGTTTCCCTGACTTTGCTCTTTTTCTTTTCCCCAAAGCATATATTACCTTTAAGCTACTGTACAATTTATTCTTCAGAGGTTTGTCATTTTTCTGTCTCTCTCCACTAGAACGTAAACTCCAAAAGAACAAAGAGTCTTGCCAATTTTACTCACGTTACACATACCTGGAATCATGTCTTGCATATCCTAGGTATTCAATTTATGTTTGTTGAAGGAATCTATGATTGAATTAATGCTTGAGCCTGTATTCAGAGAATTAAATGAACTACATGTAAGTTCTTAAAGATTGACAACTTTGGGGGACATTTTTAAATGCAGATCAGAGCTGTATATTTATTAAGCTTCTGTTGCATATCTGCAAATGTAATGAGGAATAGACTTTATATTTTATGGGAATTGCTTCATTCATTAATTCATTCATTAGTTCAATAAGTACTCAGTGAGGCAGCTCTCTGTCAGCCTGTAACTATGTAGGTACCTCTTTTTTTTTTAAAAAACTAGGTCTCGCTATTTTTGCCCGTAGAACCGCAGGCTCACGTTGCTCGGGGTACCACTGACTCAAGCAATCCCCAGCCTCAGCTTCCCAGGTAGCTGGGATTACAGGTGCATATCACCATGCCCAGCTACTTTCTCAGACTAGGTCTCACTGTGTTGCCTCGAGAGGGACTCGAACCGTGATCCCTAGCCTGAGCCGCTTCATAGGCTGAAGCTTACAGGCACGAGCCACCATGCCGGGCTCTCTTTTTTTTCTTTTCCTAATAAACCTGTTCCTTTAAAATGCAGCTCTTTACTTGCATGGAGATATCTCTTTTTCCTAATAGGGCTTTAATATGCAAAAACCAAAAACAAATATACATTGAACACTTATTATTAAGCAGACACTTTAAAACTTGGGATAGAAAACAAAGAGCAAATAAATGTTTCTGGTACGGGGCTCAGTGGTACCAGATCTTCCCTTTTTTCCTTCCTTCCTAAGCAGAAATTTTTTTTACATGAAATCTTCCAATTTTTAAATGTTAACAATAAACTTAATTTTTCTTTACCCTAACAAGCAAATTAAACATTTATGACAACCAAATATTGCCTTTGGGGTTTACAGTTTATAATATCTATTAGTTTGAGGAATTGTATCACACTCATTCCAAAGAAGTCTGAAGCTTCTAGATGAATAAGTGCAATCTCACTGACCAGGTAGGATTTAGGTGAACTATGGGGTGGTGGGGGAGGAAAGCATGTGTTTGACACCTTCCTGTACTAAGGCAAATGTGTGTGTGTGTGTGTGTGTGTGTGCGCGCGCGCGCGCAGTACAGCAAAGTGCTGAGTGGGGCATGATAAAGGACATGTGTTTCCTCATCAGAACAGGCAGTGGTCTCTTCTGGGCTGCACTGAACTGTAAAGAGCCGGGACATGGGGAATGATGAAGGACAATAAGAAAGATTGAGTCAGCCGAAGAGGCTGGGACTGAATGGAAGTATGCGCCATCCAACAAGTTTATTGCATCTCACAAGCATTATTTATAGGGTTTACAACTAGTCAAACAAGAGGAATAAGTGGCTTAGACAAAATCAGATTGGGTAAAACTTTAGTTCCTCTGGGATATGTGGGGGCAGGGTATCTCTTAAGGAATATCAATTAGGGTTAATATTGGAGGAATGGGGACACTGCTGCCCACTGGAGGTCAATCATGCCATTCCATCTTCAGTGTTCTGAAGACAGAAAAGAGTGAAATGAAGTTTTTTTCATTCACAGCATGAGCCCTGACCAGTTTCAGCGTGCAGCTTCCAACACTGAACTAGGTTAAACTTACTGCTATTTTCAGGATGCAGGTTCAAGATAAAGTATTAAAGAAGATAGAAATTTGTCTCTGTCACAATAGCCTGGTTGTGAGCCAACTAGCATATTCCTGTTCTTGTCTTGCATTGGCATGGCTCATCCTCTTGGCCCAAGGTGGTTCACCTGTACATCAGCATGCCAGTTGGGAGGAAGTAAATGGGTGGCTGTAGGGACCATGAGTCTTCCCTTCAAAGGACATGATCCAGGCTTTGATAACACTATCACTGTTCATACCCCATGACCAGAACTTGGTGACAGAGATACACCTAACTTCCTAGGAAGACTGAAAATATCTGTTACCTCATATAGCCACAGATTTACCCAAATTTGTATTTCAATATTAAAAGAGGATATATATATATATATATATATATATATATATATATATATATATATATATGCACCCTCCATGTTCATCACAACATTCAACCTAATTGCCCATCAACAGATCGTTGAGTGAAGAAGATGTTATATATATAATATGGAAGGTACTCGGATATAAAAAAGATAATATTCTGACATAGCCAACAACATGGATGAGCCTAGGGACATTGTGCTTAGTGAAATAAGTCACATGAGAAAAGACAAACACTGTTCCTCATGTGATAGACCAAGAAACCAAACAAACATGAACTAAATAAAACAAAAATAAACCTATAGATGATAAGAACAACATAGTAGTTACCAGAAGGGTAGAAGGCAGGGAGGTGATTAAGTCAAATAAAAGATATCAATTGTATGTGAAGAACAGGACTGTACCTTTGGGTCTGAACTTAATGTAGTTCTACATGGATACTGATTTATGGTGCTGCTTAGCTGAAATCTATGTGTGATGATGTGGTGTTACTTCCATTTGAAAAACAGTGAGTATTACAGAGTATATAGCATTCTGCTTATTTGCTTTTGTGGGTCTGAGTGAACTAAAATACCTTTAACCATATCCTTAGTTTTCTGATTATGTTATCAAGGACCTAGTAACACAGTTAGAAGGTGATAAATGATAATTATTTTTCTCTCCTTTAAAATCTTATAAGCTATTATATTAGATTGAAGTAACATGGTATTTTTTGTTTTGTTTTCATAGTCTATTATTGCATTCCTTTGCATTCTTCAAGATTACTAAAGACACTAAAAATCTTTGTTTATGTGAATTATGTCTGTTTATATATTTACCACATTAAAATTTAAAATAGACTTTAATAAGAATATACAAGTATGTGGCTCATTAATTTGTACCCTCTGGATATCTCTGCTTTACAACTTGTGAGACTGATAGTCAAAAGGCAAATAAATCTTTAGTAATATTATGAAACTAATACTTACCATGCAGTCCCTCTCTAAGGCTCTTGAGGACCCCACATCTTTTGTTTTTAAAATCAGATAATTTATTTATATATAAATTCACATCTTTGTAATACCAGGGTTCAGCCCCCCACCCTCCCTGACTGTTCCCACTCTGCCCATCCCCACCCCCAGTTGTGTACTTCAATGTGGTTGTTAGCTTGGTTTGACTTTTCTTCATGGCTTTTTATTTACCTTCCCCATGTCCCATATAATAGTGAAACCATTTGGTGTCTATCTTTTTCTTTTTGATTTGTTTCTGCTAATATGATTTATTCTAGGTGCATCCATGTTACCATAAATTCATCTAATTTGTCATTTTTAATTGATGAGTAATATTTCATTCCGTATATATACCACATCTTTTTCATCCATTCATCTGTTTTGAGACATTTGGGTTATTTCCATGTCCTTGCAATTATAAATAGTGCTGCAATAAACATCCGGGCACAGGTAAAGGACCCCACATCTTGCTTTGATGGCGAGGACTTAGAGAACATAATCCTTTTATGTTGACTTTGTTTCTTCTTCATTATTCATCTTTTGTAACTGTGTGTGCTAGAACTGAAGATTAACAAATGAAGAAATTAAGGCTGAACCATTGTCTTTGAGTAGCGAATGACCCAATAAAAATAAGTTAACCTACTGATGTATAAACTTCTCTAATGATAGATTTGAAAGAAATTGATTTCTATTTCTGAATTATAAATTAATTTCTGTGAGTGAGTTAATAGTGATTGAGTGTCATCAATAACAATTTAGTAAATTCTGCATTTTTAATTAATTGAATTACACATTTCATACATTTTGAAGCTCATTACAGAGAAGTATGTTGTATTTTTGAGCTCACTTACCACTGCTTTTGGCTATCCAGTCCTGACTCCACTTTTTCTCACTTGCACCTCTGCTGCCTCCTGTGGAAGTGTAAAGTGCTAGATCTTTGTATTTTCAACCACCTCTGCAGCAGGTGGCATGCATGCTACCAGGTTTCTGCCAATCATGTATCTCCACTGAGTTTCCAGGGCAACTGCAGACTTGTCTGTCAGGTCAGTGCTGCTGTGTGATTGGAGGAGACTCTGTTGGTTATTAAAGCCTCCATACCTTATTTCCCTGGCCCTCCTGGAAATGTATATGTGATCTTCTCATTATTCTTTGATTTCGAGAGCCTGTGCCTACAAGTAAAATTGTGATAAGTGCCTTCTAAAATGCAGTATCTCTCAAAAGTATTTTTTGAAAACCTAGTATATCAAAATCACCTGGGCCACATCCTAACAATCAATGCCACTTGATAGGCTTAAAACTGATGGATTCAGAATCCTTTGTGGGTGAAATCCAGGAATCTGCATTTTAACCAAATCTCAGGTTTATGTGATTTTTAAGTACAGTAAAATTTAGGAACTGCTATTCTCATGTTTCCAACTTTTAAAATCATTTGTTCTGTTTTACGAATCTGAGCCACCTCTAAAAGAAATTCTAGATTTTTATAAGACTCCACTCAATGACTAACAAGTATTTCCTTGTCTCCTTTCCCTACTCTGCCCCAATTCCTTATAAGTCTCTTTGTTCTCTTTATTTTTTTTATATTTTTCCCACTTGTTAAGTTCTTCTCACAGAGAAGTGGAAATTCCCAAAATGGAGCTATCTTTATTCAGTGGTTTTTAAACTACGCTGTGACTGCGACTTTCTTCAGGTCATTTTTGAGGCATTGCCACAACCTCCAAGTTCAGCTCTTGAGGCTTAGTCCAGGGATCTGAGGGTGAGGATGAAAGAAAAGCTTAGGCATGACAAGTGACTTTCCAATAGGGGTTTTTCAGCCATGGACTCGGGCCAGAAAATAGCATGGAACAGTGAACCATCTATTTCTGATATTTCTAGATTCACAGGATGTTGCAACTTGAAAAAATAAAGCTCAATTCCTTCATTTTATAAATACAGATTCAAGAAGGAACATGCCTGGTGTTACATAAGTGATTAGTGCAATATAGAGGCCAGTGTAAATTTAGAAGTAGGAAATGGTGATGCAGGGCTTGATTTAAATTGGCATAAAAAAGGAAGGAAACTAATATTTATTGAGTGGTAATTTGAACTTGAGTATATTAGCTTAACATCTCTGAGCCTCAGTTTCCTCAACTGCAAAACAAAGATTCTAGTAAAAGCTAATATTAACATAATGTTGACTGCTGCAAGGTATTTAGCACTTATTTGCTAACTTATTCAATCCTTCCTATAAACATATGACTTAGTATTGTTATTTCTCCTTTTTTTCATATACACAGAAAGGCTCTACCACTTACATGCGGTGACAGAGCTAGTGTACTGGTTTTCTCTTGCTGCTTTACAAATCACCACATTTCATCACTTTACCTAGCATGCATTTATTATTTCAAAGTTTTGGTGAGTCAGGAAACTGGGCATAGAATAACTTTACTTCGGATCTTACAGAGCAACAATGCAAGTGTTGAAAAAATCTCATCTGGAGGTCAGAGGCCTCTTCCAATATCATGCAACTATTGATAATTTATTTTCCCACAGTTATTGGAACTCATGGGTCTGCTAGGCTGGCAGGAGAGTGTCTCCTTTGGAAAGTCTTACCTAATTAGGTCAGGCCCACCCAGGGTTATGTCCCTTTTGTTTAACTTAATATCAACTAATTAGAAGCCTTAATAAATCTGTAAATTCTGCTCAACCTTACCATGTGGCATAACAACATGAGAGTAAGATCTTGTTTTCTTCTACATTTTGCAGATGAGTAATTATAGGCCTGGTCCACATTCAAGGGGAAGGGACTGCCCAGATCCATGTGTAATACACGGATACCAAAGAGGTGAACCATCGTAGAATGTTGCCTTCCACAGCTAGTAAGTTTTAGTTAAAACCTAGATTGACTCCAGGTATGAGAGTCCATGATTCCAGAATTGATCTTTCTCCTTTTGAAGATGTAAACACACTTTAAAGCCTTGCATAGAGCTCTAAGTACAATAACGCAGCAGACGCATGTTGCATATTGGACTATTATTTGCTTCGTACCTTCATGTTTCAAGGTCTTTTTTAAGAAACCATACTCACCTGCAGGGAGATTTCCAGCAGTAGCTGGAATCTGTTCACAGAGAGATTTCCAGCTACTGCTCTGAAAGCTCAGATTATATAAGTTATTTCAATTCATATTGTTCTAGGGCAAGAAGAATCCCTAGGAATTCGAATTTGAGGCTTGAGAAAAAAAACTAATCTTTTTTCTGCTTTTTGTCTTTGAAACAGATGAAGTGATTGAGACGAAAGAGTGAACACCTTCCTTTCATAGCCGGGACAGCATGGACCAGCCATTTACTGTCAGCTCTCTGGTGGGTAGTGCCAGCTGATCTTTTACATATGGCCGTTAGCTAAAACCCCAAAAGAAGAACAGAAACAGGCCACATAATGAAATGAGTCACAATTTCTTCAAGAAGTTTAGCACTTATAGTTTTTCAACCATCTGTGCAGTACTTTCCTTGAAGGAAGTGACTAATGAAGCCGTCTTCACTAGAATTAAAAATAATGTTTTCCACAAAAGTGTGAAATTTTATTTTTTCTGGCCAGATTCCAGGAGTGTCATCCTTTAATCAGAGCACAGGAGATGATTTCAGACTTTGTGGCAGGTACTTCAGTTTCTTTGTACCTCGGTTTCTTTGAAGATCCAAATTACCTTGTGCAGGAATGAACAAGGAAAAGCATTTTATATTTCCTAGCTATATGTGGCTTAGGGATTCTTGTATAAAGTGTTGCATTCTTAACACATGTTTTGCTCATCCTCCCCTTTATGATCCAAGATGGTATACTTTTTTTCAGCTAAGTCTTACAAGGAACAATATGCTGGAGGGTAAATAACTGACGCCTTAGGATCACATAGGCTTATTCTGTCTGTGCCCTTTGAGTGTGAATGTAGATGTGATATATCCTGTGCATGGTCCTTGTTTTCTCATGTATGCTTTATAGCAATTGGGAACAATATTTATAATATTCTGATGCCTAGAGTTTCTGGACCCAATTTCAAAGAAGGTCTGCATGTGTGTGTGTACATGTGTACGTGTTGACTTCTTGACACCAACACACAACTGGAAGGGTGTTTTAAAAATGCAGTTCAGCTCATTTCAGACATTATCTACACAGAGATAATATTTGATTCCTTAGGTCAAGGGCATTTCCTTTCTAAGACTGCCCTTCCGTCTGATGCTAGTTGCAAACCCAGCACTCACCTGTGCTCCTAATCAACTGGCTATACAGGCTAAAGGTTTCCCTGCTCAGATTTCAGGTTCCCTTCATGAGCCCAAATTGTTACCTCTGCTTCTGACTAATTGGCCATAAATCAGAGATTCCCAGGACACTCTCCTCAGGTTACGTTAATTTGCTAGAGCAATTCACAGACTCTAGGAAACCAATTTAATCACTAGATCACTGATTTATTACAACGGAAACAAACTGAAGGTAAAGTATGGGGAAAAGAAGTAGAGAAAGGCATACCTTTCTCCCCAAATCTTCTCATATTCACCAGACTGGAAGCTTTGCAAAGCCCCCCTTCTTGGGGTTTTATAAAGGCTTAATTGCAAAGATATGATTGATGAATTCATTGACCATTAAGTATTGATTTGAACTCCAGCCCCTCCCATAGAGGCCTGGGATGTGGGACTGGAAATACCAATCTACTAATATCATGGTTGGTTCTCCAGGCAACCAATCCCCATCCTTAGTTGCCTGCCAAAAATCGCCTTCTCACTAACATAACAAGACATGCTTTAAATCACTCTCAACTCTTAGATGATTCCAGAGTTTTTGGGTGCTCTGAGCCAGGGATATGGGTAAAGGTCATTTGAATGATACTTAAATATATTTCTCATAAATGGCATACTGTACCAGCCTAACATGCTAACTTCAGAGGAAATGGAAGAAGTCATTATCATTGCTGTTCCTGAGAACATGATATCAGGTGCAAATAGGGCAGACGCCTCCAACGAATAAGCCAAAGATAAAAGCAGCACTTTTATCCAGGTTCTTCCCACCTGCGATTGGCAGTTGTGAGAGTCACAATGCAATTTAAACGACAGGGTTTTATTAACAAGAGAATAAACCAGGGAAACAAAAAGTTCTTATATATCACAAGTGGCCAATTATCTTACCCCATTCACTGTTTTT